>VYZW01027925.1:7961-69734 GCA_013401315.1 Balaeniceps rex | reverse complement strand
GGTCCCTCTGTAGAGCCTTCCTACCAACAAGCAGATCAACACTTCCACCCAGCTTAGTGTCATCTGCAAACTTGCTGAAGGTACGCTCGATCCCCTTGTCCAGGTCATCGATAAAGATGTTAAACAGAACCAGCCCTAACACTGAGCCCTGGGGAACACCACTTGTGACTGGCCTCCAACTGGATTTAACTCCATTCACCACCACCCTTTGGGCCCGGCCATCCAGCCAGTTTTTCACCCAGCAAAGAGTATGCCTGTCCAGGCCATGGGCAGCCAGTTTCTCCAGGAGAAGGCTGTGGGAGATGTTGTCAAAGGCTTTACTAAAGTCCAGGTAGACAACATGCACAGCCTTTCCCTCATCCACTAAGCGGGTCACCTTGTCATAGAAGGAGATCAGGTTAGTCAAGCAGGATCTGCCCTTCATAAACCTGTGTCGACTGGGCCTGATCTTCTGGTTGTCCTGGACGTGCTGTGTGACGGCACTCAAGATGATCAGCTCCATGACCTTTCTATTGGTGCTAGGTCGCCGTGTTAGTCAAGTGTTGACAGAGGCATGCAGAGCTGTCAGAAACAGTCTGTTGTGTGAAATAGGCTGCTGCTGCTGTTGAATGGCTTGGAACACGATGTACTGTTGTGAAATATCTCAGTGCTCCAAGACTGAGAGCTGGGAGGCCTGGGCAGACCCAGGGATTTGCTGTGGTGGGTGTCAAAATGCTGCAGCCATCTCCCACAGGAGATGCTGAATTCTCTGCTCTCCATTTCTGAGCCCAAAATGGCGTGCATCCTTCAAGCGACACCTAAATTAATGGGCTCTCTATAACAGTAATTTGGTATATTTTCATGACCTAGATTTCAGGATTAGGCGTAAGGAGCTAATGGTGGCTTTTGGTTTTAACATTGTTTTAACCTCTTAAAATGTAACAGAAACACCACAAGAGAAAATGACTGTTGCAGTAAAATAGGCAGTCTGGGGGGTGTTTCTCTGTAAAAGCCCTTTAGTGTATCTATTACACTTAAAATGGACAGCTACCATAGAACAAGTTTAATCTACTCTGGTTCATGCTGTATTTCAGGTGTAATGTCCTTTATTCTGCTGTATCACAGCAAAATAAGTTTCTGCCCTCCCCCAGCTGCAATCAGTCTTTGTTGAAGGTGATCATTAGAGGTTGTTCCTTGCGGACTGTAGCTGTTGGGAACTGTAGGTAGAACCACTATAGGCGTCCATGTGACTATAGGTGACATCAGAAATTGTCTCCTAGCAGGTTCATGGACTTACATAAATACCAATACATGGCACACACATACTGTCTTCCATTTGTGGATCTCGGGGAATTATTATTAACCAAAATACTTGATTACCTTAAAACTTCTTGGATTTGGAATGCTTTTTGGATTCCTCTTGACTTTTTACCCTGTCTGCCAATATTTGTGAACAGTGAGTGGAGACATTCAAAGAGAAAAATAAAGATGTTAAAATCCAAAGTTTGTCAATTTGAGTATTCGTCTTTGCTGGGTTTTGTAGTTAATAGATAGCTCTAAATGAGGTCAATGAATTTTTATATTTGTTGTGAACGCACAAGTTCAAAATCTTTGCTTGTGCTACTTATAAAACCAAATTATAAATTTGTTAAAATACTATTATGTTGGAAAAAACCCAGTATTCCCAAATAATCCTGCTCCTGATGTCAGCAGCTAGGGAGCAGTTTGGGGGAAGAAAAGCCCTGCAATACAGCATGCATAATTTGTAGCAACTTCTGAAGTAGACCTTAAAGCTAAGGTCTCATTCAGACTTCAGTTTCAAACATGATGGAATTGCATGAGAAGACAATTGATGTAATTGTAGATGGGCCTTAAAACAAAAGAGGGAAAAGAAAAAGACAGTGGAATCCTACAAGTTCATTAAAATCTCCATGAATCTGATGATAATGAAAGATTTACTGCAGGCAAGTAGGAAAACCTTTCCATGTTTTTTTCAGGCTGCTTCTAACAGGCTTCAGTACTGATTTCCAGTGCCTGGCGTGAAGGAATAAAGAAATCAGGCATGACTGAGGTGCTCATCTAGGCGAGGATCCTTGCGCAGCTTCTCTTCAAGAGCAAGGTATTTCTGTGGTTCCATATGCTTTTCCCTAGAACAAGAAGGGGGATATCAGAGGAAAACCGCAGCAGGACATCAAGTAGAGTATTTTACAGAATAGCTTCAGTGCTGAGTTCCTGGGGGACTGACTTGTAGACCTCCCCTGGGCACTGTACTCGGGCAGTCATTCCTAATACCTGTTGAGCCTCAGCGCTAGAATGTGGATATGGAACGTGGTTTCAGAGTAATGGGTGAGGAAGTCATCCTCCTCCTCTGCACTGAGCTGATTCTGGTTTTCCTGAAACCACTGGTCATTCTTCTGCAGCTCTTCCACTGCCTGTTGGGGGAGCAAGTAACCAGAAGTCAGGGTAATAGAGAGGAGAGCAAGGAGGAAAGGCACACAAAAGTGCAACTCAAAGTTCAGGGTGCTGAGAGGAAGGAAACCACAAATCAGAGCTGGTTTATTTTCATGGGAGGCAATAAGTTTGAGATGAGGTCTCACAGAACAAGAAAACAAGGGGACTCAAAAGATGTGGAACAGCAAGAGGTAGCAAAACCTGAATGCGTTGCCTCACTACAGTCAAGAAGCACTGGAAAACCAAATCAGCTCTGATTGAGATAGGGACTAAATTTCACCCTGGAGCTATTTTGTTCTTTGATCTCACATGCTAACAAAAAAACCCAACCAACCAAACAAAAAAAACCCCAGGCACATTTATGGCTCTCTTAAAGTAATCAAAGGAGGTTTGTTTCTTGCCTGCTGTCACAATGAGATGTGTGTTACCCTCCTGCCAGTACAGAAGAGACTCCAGTAACAACACATCCTGGAGCAAGGCTGGGAATACCTTTTCAAAGCGAGCCTGGATGATGTTGGCTTTATCAATGAGACGATGCTTAAAATCAGTCAGGCAGTCATCTCTGACACACAGGGCCTGCCCCTTCATCATTTTCTCTCTGTGGCCAGTTTGAATAAGAAAAGGTGACAGGTAATCCAGATCCTGTTCCTCTTGTCCCGGGAGCTCATCCTCCATTGTGTTCTTCTGGAGGGGAAAGGACAGAAAGAGTCATGGTCCCATTTACCCTTTTCCCCAAACGCAGTGTGACTTTTCTAACCAAATGATTCTACGATTANCTCTCCCCCCCCCCGCCCCGGGAGGACATAATGTTTCTTTTTCCTACAGTTTGATCAAAACTACTGCTTTGCATTAGCTTTGCATACCAACCCTTTCCCAATGCAGTTTTTATTCTGTAGTTTATTTTCTATCGTCCTTTTTAACATTTCTTCTAATTTCCTTGATTGTAGAGACGTCTCTTACACAAAACTTGTTATCCACTTGCAAAAGGACTTTTTTACAAATGCATTTGTATTTGCACAGAAAGAGATTAGGACAGGGTATTTTGAGTGACACCAACTTGTACGCTGGCAAATAGCTGGTTCTTGCATCTTTGCCCCTGCTTGTGTTTCACGCCAGAAGTTTGGCATGTAAAACCTAATATCACCTTTTATAACCTCTCTATTCAGGAAAGCTCAGTCTAAAAACCATTCACAAGAAGCATCTTGGGGATCTTGAAAAATGGCAAGTAATTATTCTTGAATCTTCTTGTATTTGCCCAGAACATTCATAAGTATTAATTCCTCAACAGAGATCCTGGAACAAAACTGGCTTTGCAAGTAATAATGAAAACGAAGAAAACAACTGATTCTTATCACACAAAGAAGTGCATATTTGCCTAACAAAATGAGCCCTGGCTAGAAAGATGCAGCTTGGAATCCATTATCATACTCCCCCCATAATCCCTATTATCAACTAATCCTTGTTAATTATTTTATTAACTAAACAAAATAAAGCAATAATCTTTCTCGGTGATGTGAGTTTTTCCAGAAAGTCAGGTCATAGCATGATCATGTTATATTTTCATGGGAAGTCAGTTGAAGCTGTGCTGACTTACACCTGCTAGGGATTTGGCGCAGTATATTTTAATGATACTAAAAGCTCTTCAGAGATAATTCCTCAGGCAGAAAAAGCTTACTCTGGATTTCTTTGTGTACATGTAATAAATACTGGGATTAATGAAGTCTACCTACCATGGCTTCATACTGTTGTCTTCTCTCTTCATTCCTCTCTGTATTATAAATTGAAACTGACAATTTAATGGCGATTTCTTCATTCTCATGGATCTTCAAAATATTTAACACCTTCCAAAAAAATCAGAAGAAAGACCCCTCAGCTTTCCCACAAAATGACAGTACTTTTACATGCTTGACCTGCTAACAGAGAACATGCTGCATACAAGAACTGTAGCATAAGGCTAAATATAGAAGATCTATACAAATATGTTCATATCCTGCTGATAGATCAAGCCGACAGTGGTCTTATTTTTAGATTGCTGCTCTGTATGAAGTTCTTGAACACAATTATTGATATTATCTGTTAAGAAAGTTCATCTGGAGTCATAGTCTTGCCACTACTTCTGAAATTGCACTGATAGCTTTGGCTTATTTCTTTGTCTTAACAGGATGTACAGCACAAGCAATGTTAATATTTTGTCTGTTAATACATCAAGACTGAGAAATTTGGCAAGGCAGTTCATGAGGTCACAGTGAACTAGCTTCAGATTTCTGAAAAAAAAAAAAGAGGACTTTTGCAATCTTGTTCTTAATTATTACTAGTATTCTGTGCTAATATAGTTGGGCGTTCCCCCTCCAGTTCCTTCAGGGGTTCCTCTTCCTCACAAAAACATTTAAAAAAAAAAAATTCAATAGCTTTGCCTCCATCTGCTAGAATGGTTGTATTTATCATGCAGTAATTACAAAGACTTCTAAGAACATGGATTTGTTACACCAGTCACAGTGTGATTAGCAGTACAAGCAATGTATTTTATGAAGTATTTCTCTACAGTTGCTACCACAAAAAGTCACTTCTTGGATAGGACTTCCTGGAAACGCCCAGCAACTAGATACAACATTATACACAATATCCTTTCTTTTTGGTCTCATTCCCAGGCAAAAGGCAGATACGTTTCTAGATGCCCCAATTCATATGCTGTCACTTGCTCTCTGAAACTGTCTTCCTCCCAGAGGATGAAGACTAAGAGCAGGAGCTGGAAAGTGCGTGACTCTCCATAAACATATTAAAGCTACATCTTTACTGAACAATGACTGGGTTGCAAGCTTCATAATTCAGCATGAAGACCAGCTTTGTGACACCAGAGTTTTATTTTTATCACAGTTTATGCTGAGGATGCTTTGGCAACCAGTGAGATGAAACCGTTTCCATGCCTGACCAACTTTGACAACAGTGTGGATGCCTCCCCATTACCTCTGCTTCAGATTGCCAGACTTGTTGCTTCAGCTGCTTCTCTTCCTCTGTTAGCTCCTGCAACAATTTGTACAGATGGAGCAGCTTCTTGTCTTTCTCAGAGGACCCTGCCTGGAAGCAGATAAGCTAGTGAAAGACAGCAGCGGTCTCTGGGTGCATGGGACCAGGTACTCTGCTAACAGAAATTGGCACAATTCTGCTATAGTCAATATAGCGACACTGATTTCCACCATTGAAACATCTAACCCATGGTCAACAGTTTATTAGACTTCAATTCAATTTTGAATCCATCAGTAATGTGAGCCAGGTGGCACGTCTTGCACTTTGCTGATGCTGCTGTTATTTGGTTGGAATGGGTTTTGCAGGGTTAGAGATGAAAGGATGGCACTCCAGCAACTGCATTCTGTGTATTCTCCCCAGTGGGAAATAGAAACTTTAAAAAAATGTGCATAACATTAAAAAATCCTGTATTTGCAATCTCTCTTTGATTTTCCTAAGTGTAATTGTGCAGCATCACTGCAGAATTTACTGGCAGACTTCTGCCCCCGGTTACAGACCCACATCATGAGTGACCCCCCCGCCCCGAATGAGAGAATGTGGCTTAATGACAGCACTCCACTTTTTTTGGAATATCTTTTATTTAAGGCTATCTATCTATCGGCAATGCATTAAGCCTCAGCATCTTGCTCTGTATCTGCAGGGTAAACTCTGGGAGATTTAAGCAACAATGTGACCCAAGAAGTCCATGGGAGAATTGCAGCTAGAACCCAGGATGTCTGCTTCTGCTTCTCTGATGTAGTCTCTTCTTCAAGAGAGAACAGCAGAGGAAATTTCAGCTTCCCTGCTGTGAATCTGCAGGACTGAGCCCAACAGTTGCTGAACCAACATCTTGCAAGATCCCAGTGGCTGTGTCTACACTGCCTGATGACCAAGTCTGGGAAGATGACCTCAGGCATGGCTAGAGCAAGCCTTTCACACTACACTATGTCCTACATGCCCAGTCACTTCCAGCCTGGTAGTGCATCTCTGGAGCATTTGTGTTGTCAGCTTGGAGGCTGTCTGTGAGGGAGGTGTGCAGATGGAGCAGAGGGGCAGCATGGAATATGTCGTGCCTGTAGTTCTTCCACTGACATTTCACCTTCCCTTTGTGTCTTGTGATCTAGAAAAACTTCCAAGATATAAGCAGTTTTTCTCCATACCTGGTATGTGATGCACATTTCTGGGGTCATGATGACATCATTTCCTTTCCTGTCCCTCTCTGCCGCTTTGAAAAAATCCTTCTTTGAGGCAGTAATGTATTTATCCTTGAGGTGATATGTCAGATTGATCATCTCCTCTGTAATCAGAAAGATACGTTCTGCTACATCTTCATCAGCAGGCTTTTCTAGGTTTCTGTGGAAACACTCCTTGATTTGCTAATGAGGGGTGAAAAGAAAGAGATGGAAGCAGGTTAGACAACACAGAAAACTGGCAAGATTTGCAGAGTTGGGTAAAAACCCAAGGTAAAAATTTGGCTTTTCTGCCTGGACTACAATGGCATCTCTTGGCCCATGATCTTACTGTTCTTTCCTGTGCCTGAGGGAAAAAAGCACAAAGCTGCTTAAAGCAATACAGAAGTTTCCTATTTATGGAGCTGAGTATGCTCTCTGAGCTCAAAGTTAACTTGGGATGCATCCCTGCTTGAGGGAACTTCAGGAACCAAGGTATTTTGGAGCACAACAATGTTTCCTGCATTCCCCAACATAGGGAAGGAAAAAGGAGCATGTTGGGTGCTGGTCCAAAGGCAGGCCACTGCATGCCTCTGTCTTGGCAGGTGAAGTGTCTGAGCCATACTACCAGATGTCGGATTTCCTCCCTTTTCTGTTCTCCAAATCTCCAAACCTGACTAGAGGAAGAGGTAGATTACCTGCTTGTAACAAATCACAGTGAAGGGATACTTCATCAGGAACCTAAAATGTTATTAGTTTGGGGTCAGAACATGAAATCATTTGACTAGTTTCGAGTCTTGTAAAAATTTAATTCCAAAATCATAGTCAAGCTTTTTTTTCTTTCCTCTGACACACGTTTTCCAAGTCTTAGTTTCCTAGTTTCATTCTAGCTGCTCAATGCAGTTCGTGACAACTGGTCACACTGTAGCTTTCTGTCAGGCAAGCAACTGTGAGACAGAGCAGCTGAACAAGGCTTGGACATCTCATCTGGAGTTTTGCCTTGGCTGTGCCCACTGGAAATGAACCTAATGCCCTAGGCAGTACGTTTTGCATAGTATAAATATCACAGTGACAGATATTTTTCTGTTCCTGCCTTGGCCGTACCACTATAGGCCCGGAGTTAATGTCAGTTCTGGTGCCAGCCAAGTGTATTTTCTTTCCTCTTTTGCCAAACTCCACATGCCGGACATGCAGGAAGTCATCCCGCCCCACGAAGTACTCTATCATCTCATTAGCATTTTTGACACGTTTCTGGAGGCCATCAACTCGCGCCTCATTGTAAAACTCCATTGTATGTTCAGCCTCTGGTTCCAGCGACGTATAGGTGTGAGCTAAGGACATAAGAGAGATTGCATACATTTTCAGAGTTAGCAACCATAATACAGTGAACACAAGTGTGTCCAGAGGAAGTCTCATTTTCTTCAGCAGCCAATAAATCAAATGTACATAAGAGGGTAAGAAGGGAATGTCGTCATCTCACTGCTGCGTACCAATATGCCACGGCCTAAGGATGGCAGGACAGCTTTGCAGGGCCACTGCCTTCCTTACACAGTAAGGCAGTAGTGAGTGGAGCCTGGACCCTGCTCTTCCCAAACCAGGAATGGACACAGCCTCTTTGGGTGAAATGCTGCTTTAGCAACAGATCTGATGCAGGACTTTCTCTCCCACAGCTGCACAACACTGAGAGACCGAACATAATCCTGAAGAGAAAGTTTCTACTTCTATCACCTCTACTGATAAAAGTAAATTATATCACCCTGTATATGTGACAGGTATGTATTTTTCTTCTGTTATGCTGGCGGGGAGCACTGTCCAGGACTGAAAGCCAACAACCCAATTCTCTACTCTCCACTGGAGACCATATTATTTATCTAGGCGATTCACTCCACAACTTTGCCACCCCCCAACTTTGGGCTTTTGCCACTGCTAGAAGGGATTCACATGAAGTCCCATCAGCTGCAGTGGCTGCCTAGATGAGCTGGAATACCTTTAAGACCGAGGAGGTATCCCGGGCTGAAGTACTCTGTGGTCAGCTGTGTTTGTTTATTCACTTCTCTCACATCCAACATGTCTTCTCGGTTTTCGAACCACTCCCTCACCTCTACTACTTCAGTACCTGGCAGGAGACAAACTGTTTCACAACCTTACATCACTCTGTTGGAGGTGGTAAGATTCATCTGATCAGCTCTCAGTGTCTGTGCAAGCACCCTGTGCTCCTGATACAGCCAAAGCAGACATCATATAGTCACTGGAAGTGGCCCTGTGCGCAGGAGCATTTTGTAGATGAATCCTAATCTACATTCGAATAGATGAATTACACCTTAAGAGGGTTTATTCCTCTCCGTCAACAAGAACTAAAGTAATCAGCTCAGGGGGAAAAGGTGGCATGGCGGATGGCTATGGTTAGACAAGAGAAATTCCATCCCAAATACTTAATGATAATGTCAGGAGTGAAAGAAAATGAGATAGGGGCATTACTGTTGTGGTTTAACCCATCAGGCAGCTAAACACCACGCAGCCGTTTGCTCACTCTCCCCCTCCCCAGTGGGATGGGGGAGAGAATCGGAAAAAAAAAAAGTAAAATTTGTGGGTTGAGTAAAGACAGTTTAATAGGACAGAAAAGGAAGGGATAATAATAATAATATACAAAATAAGTGATGCACAATGCAATTGCTCACCACCCGCTGACCGATACCCAGCCAGTTCCTGAGCAGCGATCGCAGCCTCTTAGCCAGCTCCCCCAGTTTATATACTGAGCATGACATCATATGGTATAGAATAGCGCTTTGGTCAGTTTGGATCAACTATCTTGGCTGTGCCCCCTCCCAGTTTCTTGTGCACCTGGCAGAGCATGGGAAGCTGAAAAAGTCCTTGACTAGTATAAGCGCTACTTAGCAACAACTAAAACATCAGTGTGTTATCAATGCTATTCTCAAACTAAATCCAAAACACAGCATTACTCCAGCTACTAGGAAGAAAATTAACTCTATCCCAGCCAAAACCAGGACAATTACACCATGTAACAGGGCTGCGGATAGGACACTGTATGTCCAGTTAGGAATCTGCATGGTTTCTTGGACCAGCTCTTGAAGAATGCTGCTTTGGAGTACAGAAATATTCACAGTCCATAGCTGCCCCTCTCTATGGCTCCTGTTGACACCAGTGGGAATAGTGATACTGTTGGATCAAATCAAACCAGCCTTCTATTTCTCTGAAGACTGACCTGTGACACTGAACAGCCTCACCATTGGGGTGTAAACAGATTCAAACTCTCACAGGAACCCCTACCAATGCTGGAAAGTTCTGGGGCTTGACAGACAGTGAGCGTGATGAAGTGTTTGAAGAAGTGGTAGATAAGTCCCCCACAAATCTGAAAGGAGGATGAGAAAGCACAATACAGACTCTGGCAGAAATGGGACCGCCTCCCCCTTCCCATCAGCACACCCTAGGCTGTGTTTGCTCAGTGCATTGAGTGTGTTCACTCATCCCTCTTACAGTCTGAGTCTGCGTAGATGGTGAGGCGTTTCACCAGCCCATTTCCATTCAGGTACGGTGCCCATTTCTCCAGTTTTGCTTTCTTGTACAGGATCACCTTCCTCCCCTGGGAACAGCGGGTCTCAAACTCTGCAGTGGGCAAGAAAGGTGTCAGAAAAATTGACTCCCTTGTACTCAGCCCAAGGAAAAAGAATTCAAGAGGGAGAAAACCACGGTCTAAGGGAAACCACGCATTTATTGATTGCATTCCACTACCAGTAAAGCTGTTCAGACCCTGCCTGTTGTGCTTTAATGTTGTAATAGTGTAATAACTCCTTTCTCTCCCAAAGCAGATATTTGATAATGCAGGGGCATTGTGCATAGCAGTAACAGAAAGTCCATCNGGGGGATGGGGGAGAGAAAGAGGGAGTCAGTCTGCGTGGGGGGCCCACCCAGGATGAGACAGTGCACTGAGGGCAGGCATTCAAACCAATAGCTGTTGGTGCCTTCATCTACTGCACTTCACTGCTGTACCTTGTCCATCCTGAAGGGAGAACTCTTGAATGAGATAAACAAATGTCCCAAATCCACTAAAAGGTTAGCTGGGGGGCAAGCAAAAGGCAAAGGAAGAATACATACCTCTGGGAGATATATGAATTGGGGCTACCCACGATGGTGGCATGTCAAAACTCATGTCTTCCTCCTCCTTTTCCTGCTAAAACAGAAGCAGAGATTTGCATTTTGGGCAGCTTCTCTTATTGTGCCAGGAGGCATTTTGGTTCTAGAGAATGTGGTGCAGTGATCACGTGAGGCTGCGCTGGTCCTGGGGAACATGGTGGCACAGTTACGAGAGCTGTGTCGGTCACACACAGCCTGAGGACAGAGGCAAGCAGTACAATGCAATTTACGTGGAAGGAGAGCTTTATTGCATCCCCACACTCTCACTAGCACACCCCTAGTCAGGCTTAATGAAATGATCTTCTGGCTAACGCTCATGCTGGATAGGCGATGAACGTGACAATCGTCATTCAAACTAATGACCAGCTTGTTTTATGCAGACCATGGAGGGCACTTTGCTCCCTGGTTATGGGGACAGGCTGAGGACAGTAGATAACAGGAGGGAACGTACTGTTATTGGCGTTCCTCCGTCCTGCTGTGCTGGTGCAATGTCTGCTTTATCATGCTGTGTTCTCCCACCAGGACAACATACCATTTTTTGCTTCCAGTACACAGCATTTTTTGGTGTATTAGAGTACATACATTATTTCTACATCTGTGGTTGGCAACTCCACCTAGCAGCAGGAGAGCAGGGTGCTGACCAGCAGAGAAAGAGTGTCCAGAAAAATTTCAGTTTGGATTTTATTTTTTTAATTTATTTAATCCCAAAGGTCAATGCACTGGAGGCCTACACAGATCCCTAGCCACTTAGGACCAGAAGTACCACTTGGGGTCCTGCTTCAAAAAGCATCAGAACTATTCTAGATTGAGAAGGAATCTAAAGTGCCAACCAAAACCTAGCTAGAGCAATAGTGATCTGACCTGGAGAGGGCAGCAGGCAGGCAGACACATGTGGGCCTTCGAACACACCAGTTGGATACAGCATCCCCACTGCACAAGAGCCATCATTTGGGTCACTCACCATATCATCCATGTCCCTGTCAGATAACTCCTTTTCCTCCTCAGCATCTGGAAGCAGCTGAAGAGGCTTGTTGCCCCCCGAAAGCATAATTTCCCAGCGGATAGCATCACCCAAGTCAAAGATGAGATCCTAGGCCATAGAGAAGAGAAGAAACCCACTTAACTACAGGGCAGTCTCAAGGGCCTGACACTAAACTGAATGCTGCTCCTGCATGTCTGCAGTGCTCTGGACCTGCTGGGTGTCAGAGAGTTAAAGGATTCTAGACAGACCGTGGATCTCAGTGAGGTGGGCTTGTCGGACCCTTGGCTGGCTGGTGGGACCCCAAAGATTGCCCCTGTGCGTAGAGGGCTGCAGACCCCTTTCCTCATGGTGCCTCTGCCACAGATGAGAGGAAGTTGCTGGAAATGCTTCTGCCTCCTTCCTCAGGGCATGCATGGCCCCAAGGTCATTCACACAGGCCTAAAGTTGCTCTAACTCAGACCCTCGCCTCCCAAACTTTATATCAGCTGGGGAGTAGCTGAGGTGTGGGAAGAGCCTAATCAAGATATTTCCTGCCTTGAGCCATGCTTGACAGGCTCAAAACATCCTCTGCCTTAAGCTGTTGTTTGAGAGAATGAGTGTCCAGCCGGCCTTAAAAGCTGATATTCTAGCACTGTAGGTGTTTAATAGGTGTGATCCGTATTTGCTAGTTCAGGGTCTGGGATGTCCTGGAGTAGTTCCAGAGTCTATGTAATCAGAACAACATGACCAAAGCCAACACAGGGAATGGTTAAGTGGAAACTGGGATCACCACTGATCTTGGACTTCCCCAGGACTCAGATTAGCCCAGCTGTCCCTCCCAGTCACAGGGTGCTTAAGGGCTCATTACCTTGCAGCCATTCCAGCAGTCCTGCATGTTCACCCAGTAGTTCCTATGGTTCCAGACACTCTCGATCCCAAGGAAGTGCTCGTCCATGGTGCTGTGGCTGTTTCCCGTGAAGGGGTTGATGAAGAAGGTCTCGGGAACCCCCCTCTTCCCAGACAGAACCAAAACCCATGCGTGTACCCGTAAGCCATACAAAGGGTCACGCTTGGGCTTTTCCACTTCCTGTAGCACAGAGGACAGAGCAGTAATTATTGCCATTTTATTGCCACTTTAGTCGAACCCAATGGCAATCTTATTCTCTCCTCTGCCCACTTCTAAAGATCTCCAGTCCCTTAACATTCTTCAGAGGAGTGAGGTAGTATATACCCAGTACATATTCCTGTGCCAGCACACACTGTGTTCCCAGACGCCAAGTGCTCATGGCCATGATCAGGGTTGCATCATACTTCACAGTGGAGGGTGGTGAGCTCCTTTCTTTGGTCAGCCATTACCTGTCTCAGCTCTTGCTCCTGGAGTTTACAGTGAGGTGGACCTTGCTAACTTACCATGACCTTTTCCTCTTCTCTTTCCTTGTTCTTTTGAGCAGCTTCAGTTTCTGCCTTCTTCTTGGCCTCCTGCTGAAGCTCAAACTTGCTCTGCAGGTCTGGTGGGGGCTTAACTCTATACTTGTTGGACTTCTTCATCCCCTCTTTTGGCACCTGCCTCCGCAAAAGCAGGGTATTGCTGTGAAACCCAGCAGAGATCAAGAGAAGGGAGAAAATGTATGGCTTACAGGTACCTCCCAGTTCCCAACCCTTGGCACTTTGCAGTAGTGAACCTGGTGAGCAGGAATTCAGTGAAGCCAAAGAGGCCTCTTAAGGAACTGTGGAAAATCACTCAAAAGGTCCCTTTGGTGAGGTCCCTGCTTTGTACAGACTGAAACCCAGCATGGACCTGAAGCTGTTCCCCCCTAGCTCAACTCTGGAGCTCACTGGAAATGAACAGGCTGAGCATGCATGATGGGCTCCTCCCTGCCTGCTCACTGCAGGTCTCACCTCCTGTGGCTTCCTGAGCAGTGGGCAGAGCTCCAGAGTCTCATCCAGGGTGCATATCTCGCGGGTGGCATACCCATGTACGCAGTAGGCATCATACCCGGCCCCGATCAGCATGGAGCACAGCAGCACGCTGAAGTCAAAGCAGTTCCCTCGCTGGTATTTCAGGATTGTGGTTGGGGAATAGAGTGAACTGGGCTTGAAAGAGAGAGATGCACGTTCGCACTGAAGCTGAAACACGCACCAGGCAGAGAGCAGGAGAGAGAGAGGGCATTGCCCATATCCCTGAGCTCTGCACCCATAGGGAATCTGTTATATAAAATTCCTATACAAGCCACAGACCGCAAAAGTCCCCTCCAAAGTGATCTGGGGAAATTCTGACTCCAAATCTGGTGACAAATTTAACCATAGGGAGAGATGGGCAGGACAAGCTCATCAAACTACTGAAAACCTAATGCTAACCACAGCTCTGGAGTGGGGCTTACCTCCATCTCTAGCTGGTCTGTCTGCAGTGTTTCAAAGCAGAAAACCCATAAGCTAAATTATAGTTCAAAGGAGGGAACATATTCCCTTCTGGCCCTCACCAGTGAGCAAGCAAAGTGATCAATATGCACATACTGCATATAGAGAGGTTCTACGTAGTCTACTCCCAGGTCTCAGACATCACCTTAGGTGATCAAGGCAGTCTCCGTCTGCTAAATGGAGATACATTCTCTGTGGTCACAAAGTGTCAGAGTTCCTCTTGAAACCCTGGGACTCCTGGGACACACTTTGCCAGCATGGAGCTGGTATAGACTGTTTGAGGCACTCTGCAGGGCAACAGCAGTCCTTGCTAGCAAAGAGTGTGCTCCCTTTGCCTTAGCTGATTCACACCAGCCAAGAATTTGCCCCAACTCAGGCATCATCCCTTCTTGCCAGTCTAGAAATCTCCCTTCAGCCACCGCAAAATATTCCAAAAATTGGGATAGAAATGTCTAAAGCCCCTAAAGACAGGTCACCGAGGTCAAGCATCATCCCCTAGGCTATATATGCTCCTTTGTTCCAAGGCATCTTGGTCTTTGGAGGGAAAGCTTGTTAGCCATTGCAACCCATAGCAGACCAGCTGGTCATCCGGGGTGACTGAGAGCAGGGTCAGGCCCAGTCTTGTAAAAATGGTGCTTAATTGCTTGACAAGTACAACACTGTAATGTACTGGGATTATGGGTCCAAACAGAGCACACAGGGCCTGGGAAAATCAGGGGGTTGCCTCAGTAATGAGGGGATGATGGAGGGATCAAAGACCTTTGTAATCCCAGCCACTGGAGTTTCCACATTGTGTCCTGCTGAGAGGGCCTTCTGCCACCTCCGTTACGGGGCTGTTTCTGATGGGACTGCAGCCCCTTTCTTACCGTTGTGATAGGGGACTTGAGGGGCTCCATGGTGAGGTAATCAGAGACAAAGCTGGCACAGCCATCCCAGTGGTACAGCTCTGTATAGCGCAGCAGGGTTGGCCTCACCGTTGTGCTCACAAACTTCTGTAGGACAACAAGAGGACTTTGGTTAGCCAACAGATGCCTGGCAGAGTCTTCTGTCCAAAGCCATCCTCAGACCACCCCTGGATGTTGCAGCTCACATTCAGGACCTCCCTAGAGCATATCAACAGCATCAGTAACCTTCCTCACCTGTTCCAAGGTGGAAATTGCATGGGGTTGAGAGGCCATCTCCTTGTCTGTGGCTAAAACTTCAAGCTCATCTCAGACACATTACAGATGCAAGCCAATTCTTCTCTTAGTTTTCAAGCAAGACAAATAGCTACTGCCCTTTCCAGCTTTTACATCCTCCAGAATTTTTTGCCTTGTATGTTAATGATATAATGTATGTTAGGGAAAGCCAGTCCAAAGTAGCAATTCCAGATGCCTGGGGGAGCATCAGGTCCAGAAATACACAACAGTTGTGCAGCTTGGGCCCAGTCCTAAACAAAACCAGACCACAAACTTCCACATTTACTTCCTTCCCTGCAACTTCTGCGAAGTTAGGAATAAGACCTAACTCTGCATCCAAACTCCGTATCTGTGATTAAGCCCAAGCCTTATCTATTTCATGTGTTTCTTTTACCTTCCTTTATGTTTCTGTGGTCTTTCCTGTTTCCTAACTGTCATTCTGCAAGGCTGCGAGCTGCCTGCAGCCCACATGGCACCACCGCCGTGTGTGTGGTACAATGCACTTATGGATTTGGACAGCCGGGGTGTTTCCGGGGTGCTATGTGCCTGCTCAGGGTGCTGTGGGCACAGCAAGGAAGCTCCCATTCCCTCTGGCCAGGAGGGAGGGCAGGAAGAGCTGCTGTCCTTCCCCAGCATTCGGCACTATGGAAGCCGAGTGTCCCCTGTGCTGTGGCCCAGCCCCACACCACCCCATACCTCCATGCCACACTCGTTGACTGGGTGGAGGAAGAGTGGCTTGCGGTCAGGGCAGAGGTGAGTGTACTGCTGGAGGAAATGGTCAGCGATGTGCAGCAGCTTCTTTTCCTTCAGGGAGTTTGTCTTGTATGAGGATGGTAACTGGGACGTGTCAACAGAGCTCCAGTCAAAATCACTTCCAGGGTAGGAGGAGGCAGAGACACAGGTAATAAGCCGGGAGCAATTCGGGCAAGATGTCCTGCTATCAAAACATGGCAGGGGCTCCCCGTTTCCCAGGGAAAAAAATGGGGATCATATCCTAGGACATGATTTTGACATAGCCAAGCTTCTCTGGAGTGATGGCAAGCCGACATATACCCAGAGGCTCAGGGGATCTTTATATAGTGTCATGATACAGCAGCGAATTAACATACAATGAAGTGACTTACACTCAGATGTGCCCACTCTTGGACAAACACACCAGGTACGCAAAACTTGCGCACTCCCCTCCCTGTGCAAGGGGACCATACATGCCATCCACACGTTTAATCCCCCCATGGACCCCAAAGGGACCATCTCTGCTCATCCCAGTAACTGACAGACACACGTGACTTATGTGTACCCATCACTTGGTATGCAGACTTGCTCCATGGACACCTTCGTCTCCAAGTCCTGGAGTTTAGCACTGATCTCCAAAGACTTCAGCTCTTCTCTTTGCTCCTCTTCCTTCTTCTCCAGGACCTCCATTCTGCCTCCTCCCGGGCACTACAGAAATGCATGCACCAGGGTGAATTCAGGGGTGGGACCCAGATGTACGGAAACACAGAAACACTCACACTCTGGCCGCAGTGATTTAGTACATGAGCACAGCTGAGGCAGCCAGAAGCGTGATTCCCATTTCTGCGACAGTAAAGGGTGAGCACTGAATTTGAGTTTGGGTTGGGCTTGGTAAATAAGTGGCTGCATGTTCCTGCCCCACCCCCACCCCCCGAGTATGGGGAAGACTGCAGAACAGGGGGAGCCTGGCTTGGTAGGGCATAGCACATCCCCACGTTCAGTCTTAGATCATGGTGCACCCTGTTTCCTGTGCCCATGTAAATGCTGCGTCCTCCGTCCTGCCTGGGGTGCTGCCGGCTGGAAAGCAGCTCCGGAAATCCACTGGGCACCTGTCAATGGCCTATGCCAGAGCCTGCGGGCTGCCTGACCCGGCCCCTCAGGGGCTTGAAGGGAGGGGGACGTTTTGCAGGCGAGTCAGCAACCTCCGAGGACGCAGGGCTGTTTATATTATTTATTTACACCTCAGGGAGGTTGGGGGCTGTTTGTTCCCCTCTCCTTGCGGTCAGGCTGACCCTGCGAGGAGCAGACAGCGAGAGGGAGGCACAGACCTTGTACTGGGGGGGCAGGGGACGGCGGGGTGCCCCGGGGCCCAGCACCGCTCCCCGGCCTCTGCACCACCCCGACACTTTCCCGCCCCCGCCGTCCCTCAGCCCCACGGCTCTCAAGGGCAGCCAGGCTGCAGCTACTGCTCCCCTACCCTCCCACCGCCCCCGCCCCGGCCTCACCGCCTCCGCCTCACCGCTGCTGGCGGCCCAGCGCACCATGGCAACTCCTGCCACAGAGGCGGCGTGGGGCCGTGGCAGGGGCCTGTGGCCTCTCCCGGGCCTTCCCCCAGCCTACCCCGGCCCACCCTGGGGCCTACCGCTGCTTCCGCCTCGGGACCTAGCCCCAGCGTCCCCCTCGGGCCTCCCCCCAGCCTCTCCCACAGCCCACCCCAGGGCCTCCTGCTGCCTCCCCTCTAGCACCGCCCCCCGGCCTACCCTGAGGCCTACTCCAGCCTCCTCGCTGGGTCCTAGCCCGGCCTCTGCCAGAGCCTCCCGCCGTCCTACCCTCAGGGCCCCTCCCCCAGGCCTCCTGCCACCCCGGGCAGGCCACAAGCCGCCCCAAGCCGCCCCCAGGCCCATCCCACAGCCCCTCGGCTGCCCCAGCCCTCCCCACCACTGACCTGAGCATCTCCTTCGCTGAAAGCTCTTGACAACCATGCCTGTGCTGCCCGGGAAGAAGCTGCATTTCTGGTGGCAGCCCGCTCTTGTCCAGAATATTTTTGGGTGAAATGAGGGCGAAGTGGCCAATCCCTGTCCCCCAAGACAGCTTTGCCACCAGCCCCTTGGAGACCACAAGGCTCACGAGTTTTACTCTCTTTAAAAACAAACAAACAAAATAAAAAAGCCCCCCCCTTTATCCTTTTCCTTTGTTGCTTTCTAAGCCTGCGGGCTGCGCTGCCTTTGCATCTCTAAGTGAGTCTGTGCAAGCTTCTCTCCCAGTTAATTGCTTTGTAAAATACATAATGGAAAGCAGAGATTCTCACCTAAAAGAGCGGGCAGCAGGGGATGGCAGGAGGCCTTTTTTTTTTTTTTTAATTGTTAGTTCATTAGGCTGTAAGCAGGGTTAGGTGCTAAACACTTTTGTTTTCTGTTTTTCATTGTGGTTAGGAAAAAACCTATATGGGTGGATGTTCACATTTGCTGCTCTGTTATGGTGACTGTAGTAATTAAACCTCTGAGGATGCATAGAGTATAGTCAATATATATATCAAGGAGCATCACTTTGAGTGATTACTGCTATTTGCAGCTGATTACTGTTTCCCAAGCAAAGC
This sequence comes from Balaeniceps rex, assembly GCA_013401315.1. NCBI lineage: Eukaryota > Metazoa > Chordata > Aves > Pelecaniformes > Balaenicipitidae > Balaeniceps > Balaeniceps rex. Next base: position 51,095 of record VYZW01027925.1, on the reverse strand, counting down.
GTGGTAGGACCAAGCCCTCATCCCTCCATGTCTCACCACTACTTCTCACCAGATCTTAGATAACAGAAGTCATTTAAAAAACAGCCAAAGCAAATGTACGTTGTGGTTGCGAAACTCTCTATTCAGTACACGCAGTTATCTGGCCTTCGCGTGTGCTGCTGTGGTATCAGTTGTTATTGCTGCATCAAAAGCAGCTACCACAAAACCAGTTGGATCCACAAAATCCCAGATTCCTGGGGATTTTGCAGACACTCCCCCTGTCAGGGATCCCATCAGGTCTGTGAATTGGGTCAGCATTCAGGAGCTGTCGGCTAATTGGAAGGGCCATCCGTGCCGGGGGATGGACTTTCGCAGAGTCCTTTCCTCCCCGGCTGCCGCTGAAGGATGCTAAGCTGGCTCTTGTGCAATCGCGGAGGTAGTGTGTTTGCGTGGGGGAGAAGGATGAGCTGCCAGAAGGCAATATAAGGCACTCAGCAGGGAGCACAAGAGTGACCTGGCGCAGCAGTGGGTGGAGGAGCATAGAGTGTCCTGGCAATGGTAAGTGGGTTAAGAACAAGGTGAGATCTTAACGCTGGTGGGACCTCTCAGGAGTACTGCAGCGAGCAAGGAGCAGAGAGGGGAATAAACCCTCCTCATCTGGAGGTCCGGCAGTCACAGCCGCTCAGGGTCGAGTGGAGGGGGTATGCGATGTGCTGCCAGACCAGAGTGGGGCTTTTGGCGCTGGCTTTGTCCCGCTCTCAGTGCACCTGCAGGGCAGAGTGGTGGCAGAGCATTGCTCCAGCCACCAGTCCCAGCTGACTCATATCCATATCTCTGATAAGGACACTCCAGTGTCCAGGGCTCATCCAGCACCCTGCCATTATTTTCCCTAAAGAAATCCATTGTCTGTACCAACAGGGGAGATCGACTTAATCTGTGGCTTTGTAGCATTAATTTTAGTTGTGTTCAAGGCTTTGGGGTTTTTTAGTCCCATTGACTCCTTGTTATAGATATGGGTTACTGGAAAAGCAAGGATCCTTTTGGAAATCCTAACTCTTCAAAAAAGCAGCTGTAGTGGGAAGAGGGAGACTCCTTTCCTCTTTGGGGCGCCTGGACTGATGCCTCAGCTGTGCGGTTTTACTGAAAGTGCCTGTTCTTACTGAAATGAAGTTTTATCACTGCCAGCACATCCCTGCAGTCCGAGGTCTGGTTTCTCCCACCCGCCCTTTCTGGAATAGCTACATAAATTCAGGACAGTATTTGACCCTTGTGTTAGCCTGGCAGGGTGGGGAGGAGGTGTTGCTGATTTGTCCCTTTGGTATAGCAGATGACTTTGTGCCATTGAACCTAGAGTTTTTGGAGGAAATACAGTACACAAATTATCACACCCATGCTCTTTCTGAATGACTGCAAACATCTCCAGCGATCATGCTAAAAAACTGAGTTACCCAGAGCCTGCTTGTTTTTACAGGAAAGGACTGTGAGATGTTTGCTGCTGGTCTCTGCCTTCTGCCTGGCTGGCTGCGAAGGCAACAAGAGTGAGTCTCTCTGTACACTGTCCTTGCTGGGTCACAGACAGGTAGTATGGAAAGGAGGGGTCAAACCCTCACCTGATCCATGTCCAGGTTCCTCATTCAGGGCACTGCTGAAGGCTGCTAAGGGGGGACAACAGAGCAGGGCTCAGGGCAGGCAGGAACGGGGGTGCAAGAGCCGGCAAAATAGGCAGAAGCCTCAGGCTCCACATCCCAGCCACGTACAGTACATAACCCGTGGAGATGGACAGAGGTGCTGTGACATGCCACCACTCTCCCTGCTAGCTGGTGGCAGGCTCCATAGCTCTAATCCAGATTATGGCCATGCTGAGGAGGTCTCCCAGGCTCTCAGTTACATCCTCCCATGTAAGCTGAGGCAGCAGGTTCTTCCTCAGATGTGCCTGCTGTGGCTCTAGGCGAGGATCTCAGCCCTTGCGAGCTGTGCAGGGCTTCATGCCATGGGGCGAGTTCGCTCTCGTGTTTCTCATAGGGGAGATATTCTTGCTGCATTTCAGCTTACTTGCCTTTCCTTTGCTGCAGGTGAGCTGGCAAGCCCACATGGCCTGAGGCAAGGGGTCACCCTCCATCTCAAGAGGAGCCTGGGTGCCTGCTTGCCAAACCCATGCCAGCACCAGGGGGACTGCCAGGTGATGGAGGGCAGACCAGTTTGCAGCTGCAAACCAGGCTTCACAGGGGCATTCTGCCAAGGTAGGGCTGGTGATGCTGGTGAACCCTCGCCAGTCTGTCCGCAGGCACCAGAGGGAAGGGTGATGGGCACAGTGCACTGGTGTTACCACTGCTCTCCACTGCAGGCTCCAGGAGTACATCCCAGCTCCTGGTTCAGGTGCATTCCCCACCACCACCACCACATTCTGACTACATGTTGGTACAAGACCCAGTCACAGGCCATTTCCTTCCTCCCCAAAAGTCTTAATTCCTGTATGAAGGAAACCTTGGCTGTCAAGAAGCTGTGCCATGGTGTAGCTGTGTCAGGGCAGCAGGGCATGCTGTGGAGCACAGCTGCCTTACAGTCTCAGCACGACCACATGGACACCAGCACGGCTATGGTGAAGGCTCCTTCCCAACACTGGCCGAAAACCGTGTCTTGTTCATCTGAAAGAGAGGGTCACTGTTCCTGTCTGGTGCCCTTGGCAGACTGCAGTGATTCTGTAGACAGCCCTCGAAAGGGGCTAGACCCACAACATCTGCCTTTGATATCTTGAGCTTAAGGACTGTGTGTGTTCAGAGTAGTGGTAGCCATGGACTTGAGCAGGTCTTAGGCAACCAGTAGAAAATGACAGACCCACATTAACTTCTGTGCTTTCCCAAAGGTTTGTCTTTTGCCCAGTGTCTCTGAAGAGCCCTACCAGCAGCCTCCAACAAGTATGGGATGAGGGTTTGTTGAGCGCGGTGGGACTGTGCCATGCCATAGCTGACCTAGGGCTCCTTCAGGCCTCTTCCTTATTGCTATTGCACATGGCTTTTTCCCCCAGATGTGGTGCTGAAGTTGGCCTGCGAGGAAGAGCACATGAAGATGATGGTGAGGAAGGAGGTGTTTGAACTCCTGAAAATCCCCCAGGAGCTTGTCCACTTGAAGAACCAGGCATGCAAAGTCTCGGAAAGGGAAGAAGAGGACGAGCTGTTTTTTGCAGCCACTCTCACAGGTGAAAACCACACTGCCTGTGGATCAATAATTCAGGTGAGGATCCAGCAGAGCGTCTCTGCATAGCTCTAAAGCCGTGAGAAGAGCAGACATGCTGAGTGGGGACAGCAAGGGAAAGCCCTGGAGTCTTTTCCTTTTGTATCTGGGTGCTGTAAAGTTCTCGCTCCCCTTGGAAGGCTTCCCTGGGTGCTGTCAGAAAGCTCTTCTGCCTCCACCAAACCCCTGCTGGCAGCACATCTTGTCTTATTCAGCAGAGCATAGAAGTTTCAGTGTGCTCTTTACTAGCTGATAACAGCCCTTGGCTTTCTGGCAGTGTCCTCTGAGCTCTGCAGCCCTGGCTATGGCCCCTTGGTCCCTCACTTGGTTCATGGGTCAGGGAGGGTGCAGAGTAACCAGTGCGCTGCACGGGAGGGCCCTCACCTGTGGTCAGTATGCTGACTGCTGCCTACTCCAGTGATGGTTGCCAGTAGCCCCTGGACACAGGGCCTGAGCAAAAACCCCAGCAGATATCCAGGAGGCCTGGAGCAGCTATAGTTGAGTTGCACCATCTGAACTGGAGCTTGGAGCTCTGTGTATGGACTTAGACGTGGTCTGGAGACTTGATTTCTGTGTCGTTCCAGCAAAACAGCTCCCATGTGTTGTACTCCAACATCATTGAGTCAGAGCGGGAAGTGCGCGGGGGCGTGATCTCCCGGAGTTTTCAGCTAGAGGTGCATTTCTCCTGCATCTACGCCTACGAGCAGGTGGTGAAACTGCCTTTCGCTCTCACTGCTGTTGACAAGTGAGTGGTCCCTCTTCACCTTGCTGCTGACGTGGTATCTGTGAGTTTACATAAAAATAGATGCCTTCGATGAGGTGATCTGCAAAGGCCATGGGGAGCCACTAGAGAGCTCTGAGAGCAATGCCACATCAGGCAGGGTGCCTCCCTTTCTCTTACCAACATAGTTTTTCAACACAAGGTTTTGGCCTGGGACAGAGCCAAACTGGGGCACTCACAATCTAAGCCTTTCTCCTATCTTCAGTGCTTGAAACCAACTAGCCAAAAAATAAAGCGTGGGAACTGGAAGATGCCCCAACCAGGCCCCTGTGGAGGTGCAGGTTAGGACCCCCTGGGTTGCCTTTCTCGTAGCCCTCACTGGACAGCAGGTCAGTGGGAGCCCCTGGAGCTCCTTGCCTCTGTCCACACACGGTGTGGATGTACCAGCCAGGAGGCAGCTCAGGGCCCGGCTCTCAGGAGGCTTTACCCGGGAGCAGAGGCACATCCAGATTCAATGCACGTGTGCCAGTGGCCTGACTTGTGCTATGTCCTTCCTGCCTTCTCGTTCTGCTCATGAGCTCTCCTCCTCTCCTCTTAGGCTGGTGCAGTTTGTGGTCAGAGAAGGACACTTCAACGTCAGCATGAGACTGTACAAGACTCCCTCCTACCTCCAGCCCTATCACCTGCTGACCGCAGCTGTCCCCATCACGGACATGCTATATGTCCTGCTGAAGATAGAAGGACAGCACCAGCTCAAGTACTTCCTGCTGAGCATTGAGGACTGCTGGGCTACACCGAGCATGGATCCCTACCAGGACGTGCGGCACGAGCTCATTGAGGAGGGGTGAGTGGAGTGACCCTAGTGCATCCAGTCTCCTTGCACCATGAGCACAGTCGCGTCTCTTTGCTGGGTGCTAAGGACAGGTTGCTGTGAGGGAGCAATGAGCAATGACACCATCATTGCTCATAGGTGGAACCTATGGTGGACACCATCACTGAATAGGTGGAACAGCCCCATAGATGAGCCCCCTAATTGCCCTGAACTGAGCCCCCTCTCCTGACCCTGCTCTGCTGCCAATAGTGCTGCCTTCCCTCTAGCATCACTCCTGGCCAGCTGGGGAGGCAAAGGGCAAGGAGGGGAGAGGGGAGACCTTGCTGGGATGTGCATAGAGGTATCTGCTGAAGAGCTTGCATTAAAGGTGGCTGCAAGCCAAGCTAAAGCCAGTAACATGGATATCCGGGAAGTGGGAGCCACAGCCAGGCTCACTCCACCCCTGCAGAGCAGCTGTGGCTCCACAGAGCAAGACACGAGCCAGCTGGTGGCAGCTCCTCCCTGAGCTGGGCACAACGCAGGGTGCCAAGGAAAGGCATCCCCACCGGCACCAAGACAGATATAGACAGATATAGTCCTGTTCAGCAAAGCTTGGGGGCTGCACCCGGTCCCTGTGTGCTCTAGTGTCCCAGGCTGGGACGCTCCCCCTTGTTTGCCACCTGCTGACTCAGCCATCATGTGCCAGGTGTCCCCATGACGAGACAGTGACATACCTGAACGCCATTGGAGAGAGCACTACCGCCAAGTTCAGCTTCCAGATGTTTCAGTTTGTTGGTCACCCTGAGGTGTTCCTGCACTGCCATGTCCGGCTCTGTCTCCCCGACAGTCTGGAGTCCTGTGCCAAGGTGAGCTCTCCCAGCGGTCTGCACCATGCCCCGGCTGCACCATGCCACGGCTCCCTTCCCTTGGCCTACTGTTTGGAGAAGGGGCTCTGCTCTGGTTTCGGGTGCCTAAGCACAATAAACACCTCCCAGCACCCTGAACTAAAGGTACAAGGGCTTGAACCCACCAGAGACCTCCTTTCCCTCTTCTCTCTGTCTCTTGGGTATTTGCAGGAGGGGTTTATGCTAGGACTTGGGAGGAGCAGGCTAAGGTCCTTCAGGAACCAGCTCCTCTCATGCTCTGGGGTCTTGACTGCTCCCAGGCTGCAGCCCCAACTGTGCCTCTGCCAGAGGGAGACCACCAGGACACCTCTTGCCTCCAGAGCAGGCTTCTCCCCTGCTGTCTGGTCCCATCACCCTTCCCTTCACCCTGACAGCAATGCCCCAGGCACTGGAGGCGCAAGCGGGCACTGGCAGATGACTACAATAAGATTGTCTCCTACGGGCCCATCCACCTGCTGGCTGCTCCTTCCTTGGGAGCAGAGACCCACCATTCCAGGACTGACCAACAGGACCTGGGGGGTACGTATGTCCCTCCGGGGAGGGCAGGAGCAGCTCACAGACCCTTGCAACTCTCTAGGCAATGCCAGGTTATTAAAAAGGGCTGCTAAAATCACTGTCCCGCACAGAAGCGTGGAGTCTCTCAGGTGTCATGGCCACACACGGCATGCTCCACAAGCCAAACCAGCACAGAGAGGTTAGCTCTGTACCAGGCACAGGTCAGGCTGAGCAGCGGAGCTGGGCAGGAAGGGACCACAGGAGCCAGAAGGCTGTCAATGCAGCACCCCAGGTGAGGAAAGCTGGGTTTTCACAATGCTGGACCTCCACATCAACCCAGCAAGGCAGGCTGATTCTGAGCCCCGAGGTCAATCCAGGAGATCCAAGCAGTGGTCCCGGACCAGGGCTGGGGGCAAGCCCACCTACAGCATAGTTCAGACCAGGCATGAACGCCAAGCTAAATGGAGCCCCTGAGCAGCGGGTGTGGGTGGAGGCCTCAGGTGAGGCCAGTTGGGGTGACTGAGTCCCGTTAGTGCCCTCAGGGCCCTGAAGCACCCCCAGCTCCAGCGGCTCTTACCTTTCACCTCAGATGACCTCCCCCAAATCTGCCCCCGGCCAGGAGATGCCGTGCCAGGGCTCAGCATTTGCTTGGGGGACACAGATGCGTAACCAACCTTTGTCCTCTTCACCAGGACCCAACCCATGGCTCCCCAGGGCCCTCATCATGCTGTGTGCACTTGGTGCGCTCACTGTGGCTGCTGCGGCTGTCAGCATGAGGTGGCGAACAGTGTAGAAAATGGCTGTTTCCAAATAAATGTGGCAGTAGCAGGGAGGCTCTTGCCTGTGTCTTTACAGGGGTTATCTGGGAAGGAGGCGATGGTTGGATACAAACAGTGCTTGAGGGATGAGTCACATCAGAGTGTTTCTGTTCCCTGTAGCATCCCAAGGACCTTGTCATCCCCTCCCGGCCCACGCTCTCTAGACTCGAAATGTACGCAGGCAAGTTGGGATGCAGGAGCAGCTCTGGCATAAAATGCTGCTGTGCTCCGCAGGATCCAGCCGCAGCAAGCCCTGCCTCTGGGCTTGGCCTAGAGATTGCAGAGACCAGAGGGAGTAACTAGATTTTTTGCCCAGAGTCTTCCTTACCCTGGGCACGTGGTTGATTTTGGCAGGTGTAGACCCCACTGGACAGAGCAGGGGATGGAGGCATTTCTAAAATGGTCTCATTTACACAGAATGAATTTCCAGAAACCTGCAGTGCAGGACAGGGATGGGAGGTTTCTTCCTCCTGCTTTCCTCCTCCCCAGAGTCACCCAGGCACGTGAGGAGATGGAGGTACCCACACTAGATACTTGCCCACCAAAGCTGGACTTTGCATGATTCTGTGTGACATAGATGCAGCATTAGCAGAGAAAGGGCTACTCTGCGCGTGCACGCGCGTGCGTGTGTATATACACCTATCCATACAGATTTTCCTTCTGAATGATGACAAATTGCCAGCAAGATTTTTGCCCATCAATACATCCTTAATATAAAGCAAATAACAAACAATATTGTAAGCATCAAAGACTAAATCCATAGTGCTCAGCCAGCCAGCAGAGATCTAATACTAAAACATAGATAAGGAGAAGATACATGTTTTCCCTGCGAGGGGGCTGTGTGTGTACATTCAACTGAAGCACTGTGTTCTTGCAGAAATCATTGCTGGCCCCAGCGGGTGTTTTGCAGGAGGGACACACAGCAGATCCCTGCCTGAAGAGCTTGTCCCTGGTCCATTTGGAGAGCACGTATTGCAAAGAAGCTTGTGGGATTTCTCTTTTTTTGCTAATTCCCAGACCTGGACCTCCTGAGTCTGGGGTGGAGCAAGTCAATCCTCCCAACTCCAACAGCAGGAAAACCCAGCGCGAGGCTGGTCCAGCATCAAAGGCCATCTCTAGCGAAGAGGGGGATGGCTCCATCATGGCTGAAGGCAGGTGGTTCGTGGGCTCCCTCCTTGCCCCTGCAAGAGCCCCTGGGGAATGAGATCAGGGGCACTTCAGGACCATGGGGGAGCTGCAGCCTGGAGGGACTTTGGCAGAAGGGACATCTCCAGAGCTCCTTGCCCAAGGCAGGCCAGTAGGAACAAAAGGGCCAAAGCAAAGAGCCTTGCTAAGGTGGATCATGCCCACTGAAGGCTAAACTGAGGCACGGTAAACTGAGCCCTCGTCCTCCATGGGGAAGCTGCATCTGTTGGGATCGAAGCTTGCTCTCAGCGGGTGCATGTGCAGGCAGGGAGGGAGGTCTAGCCAGTGCTGGGATTTTGTCATGTCTGATGACATGATGATGTGGGAGAGGGACCCAGTGGTCTCCTTCATCTTTGGATAGTAGGGGATGACCAGCCAGATGAATATGAAGATTCCTGCAGGCAAAGGAAGGCAGACAGTCAGCAGCAGCAGCAGGAGATGGCGGGAAGCATCCTGCCGGGATGCTGCCAGCACTTCCCTGCCACTTCCAGGGGGTTCCCCCAGCTCACTCCTGCTCCTGCAGGAGGGTCTCCCCATGCTTCAGGTGAGCCATTTGGCTGGGACATGCCCTGGGTGGATAATGTCCCTGTTCCTCTGCTAAAGAATGGCTTGCTTGGAGGAAAACCACCCCTAGTGGAGTGGATGTGGTTGGGAGCCATGACCAGCTCCATGCCGGTGGCTGGGACCTGCTGTTTGACATGCCCTGCCAAAGGGAAGGGCATGACAGTGCTGGGAAGATGCTGGTGCCTTGGGATCCCTGTCAACTCACTGCCAGGCTGGCTCCTGCCTCCTTCATCTTCCCCACCTAAGCCCAGGGAGCCCAGCTCAGAGCCAGCCCTGACCTTGGAGAGAGGTGAGGATGGTGAAGAGGTAGAGTATAGGCGCAGAGGAGGTGCTGTGGGTGAGGAATGCCAGGGCCCAGGTGGCTCCCAGCAGGCAGAAGAGTCCCACTGCCACCAGGGCCACCTTCCAGGCCTTGCAGTCTCCCTGCACCGCCCCCGTGCCCTGCAGGCAGCAGCTCTTCTGAGTCACCACCCCAAAGACAGCCATGTTGAAGAGAAGGATGAGGCCAAAGTAGCCGCAGTTGGTGATGTAGTGGACCAGGAGATGTTTGGAAGTGATCCAGCACCTGAAAAAAGAAAACCGCAGTGCCTCCAGTGGCTCTGCTAGCCCCGGCAGCACCCATGGGAGTCTTCCCAGGGGGACGTGTTTGGGGATGTAGGGACACCCTTGTGCTGGTGGGGTTTTCCAAGGCCAGGGTGAAGCACAATGCTTCACAGTGGTGCGGATCTGCTGCCCTCATGTTGCTCAGCTGGGAGGGAGCCTGGGGAAGCTCCAGGTGGACCTTGGATGTCCCTCCATGACCTGGAGGCCTGCAGGCATGACCAAGGAGGCTCGGCACAGGAGGTGGTGGTGGTGGTGGTGGTTACCACAGCTGTAGCTGCTGTGTTGTAATCACAATTAGGGAAGAAGAAGCACAGCATAAAGCCGAGCAGGATGGATGCAACCCTCCACCACCATGCTCCCGGCAGGACCAGGTTACCACTCCCCATGCCAAAGGGCCACCTAAGCCGTGTGGGTGGTCATGCACGCTCAGGTGGGCTATGACCTGGTGGTCAGTGGTCTGGATCCTGTATTCTCCGTAGCTGCTGATGACTCCTGCCACCCCCACCACGAGAGTAGGGAAGCCTGGAAGAACAAGGGAGACACATGGAGGAGGCCAGAAAGACAAGCAGCAGGCAAGGTGGTCGGCTTGGGGTCTTTGCATGTCCCTGGATGTGCTGACCTCAGGGAAGATGGGGCTTAGGGACCCGCTGAGGTTGCAAAAGTGCTGGGGGCACAACGGTTGCTGCTGGGACATGATGTGGAGAGGGAAGGGCAGTGCTGGGTGGCAGGGCTTGAGGTGTCCCCTAACCTCTCTGCGGGATCATCTTTTCCGGTGACCCCCAAGGTGCTATGGAGGGCTGGCAATGGGGGAACGAAGACCCCCAAGGACATCACCTGCTCAATGAGCAGGAGGCTGGTCCCCAGGGGGATAGAGGATGCCTGTGGGTGCTGCCCTGAATTTGGTGCACCAAGCCCATCTAAGACACTTCCCAGCCCTGACCACGGCATTTGGAAGAGCTGCGGGCAGGACAGGGGCTTGCTTGCTCTCTGCCCATCACTGCATCACTCTGTTCCCCCTCCAGTTGTAACCCACTGTCCCCCTCTCCCCCTGGCTCTCGCCCAGCTTGGTGGTGCTCACCCCAGCCAGCCAGGCACAGCTTCGCTAGGTAGTGGTGGATGTAGGTTCCAAGGACCTTGACAAAGAGGAGGTAGACGTGACAGCCCTCCAGCACCATCCAGGTGAAGCAGCAGAGCAGGCAGTAGTAAGTGAGCCCCCCCAGGACCTTGCAGGTCCCCAGCTGGGTCCCACTGGAGAGCCTGCTGTTGAGCAGGAAGGCCAGGTTGAGGAGGAGCAGGCTGCCCACAAGGTTCATGTGCAGCCCCAGGTTGATTCAGAGGGTCTCCTCGGACCTGAACCTGCACCTGAGCGTCCCCAGAGGGAGCAGAAAAGGCAGGGGTCACAGCTGGGCAGGGTCCCATGCCATATCGCAGCACGTTCACGCAGAGGCACCAGAATTGCCCCACATCTCTCCCAGCCTGATTAGTCCCCAGGGAGCTGCTGGCATATCCTACCTTAAGAAGATGCAGAAGGCGATGGTGAAGACTGAGAAAGCCATGGCTACCTCACAGCCAGCAGTGGCAACAGTCATCAAGGCTTGTGCTGTGGACCCATCCAGAGCTGGATTCTGCCAAACAAGCGCACGTTGGGTTAGACAGGCCCTGGACCAACCTAGAAAACCTGACTGCAGCTACTAGAGCCATGGGGCTGATAAACCTGGTGGGTTGCTGCAGGGACCCCATGCAAGTCCCTGGTCTGTCCCCCCAGAAGAAGGTCTTCGGGGGGAGCAGGGCAGTGGTGGCACAGAGGAGATGCTCCCTCGGGTGGGGTGAGGGATGAGTGAAGGCTATGGTGGACCACCATGAGCACCCTTCTGGGAGCCTCCACCAGGAGACAGGACCCCAAGCCTCACTGCTCCAGAGCCTGCAGAAGGCTGGGGGCCGTTTCCACCCTGTACTCACTCTGCTGAGCTGCTGCCGCCCTCCTGAGCTAGGGCTGGGCTTGATTTTGGGACCTGGGCTTGCCTGGGAGCAGCTATAACTGTCCCTGTGCAGCTGCTCGTGACACCCAAGGGGCCACCAAGGTGAGGCAGACAGCATAGCTGGGGTATGAGCAGGAGCTCCAGGGAGTGGGATTGTCACCAGCAGGAGAGTGAAGAAGGTGAGATGGTCGCAGGAGCAGACTGTCCCCTTGTCCCTGGGCTGCATGACGCATCCGCTGCTTCTCCAGCCTCCTGCCTGCCCTGCGACAGGCACAGGGTGTCAGCCATGAGCACTGGGCAGAGCAGCTGCGCCTGGCTCCGTGCCCAGCCCCACCGAGGACCATACCTTTGCTGGGATCCCAGAAGATGCATTGCGGGGTGACGCCCTGCAAGGGAGGAGAGCAGCGTCAGCTGACACCACAGTGACAGGCACCGGAGAAGAGACGGAGGGAGGGCACAGCTGACTTATGTGGGGCAGCTGCCGGTGGGTGAAGGTGAGCTTCATGGGGTCCTGCAGCCCGGAGATGCTCATCTCTCCCACGGTGATGCCCACCACGGTGTCATTTAGGACCTTTCCTGTCTGTTTGACCTCCTGTGTGGGGGCAACGCTGCCTGAGCCAAGCCAGCAGGTAGCAAGTGCCGGTGGCCGGAGGGATGTCAGCAATGCAAGCTTGTGCCTCGAACATGCCAAGCTGCTGGATGTTGAGGACTGTCACCACTACACGCGCTGTCTGGCTGCTCAGGGACCAGAATATCTCCCTGGGGACCTGGATTTTGCCTGCCTTCCCCTTCTCTGTCATGTTCATCATCCTAGCGCCCTGTGGCGGCGAACAGTGGTGGGGGCATTGCTGGCAGTGTCACCCCTCTGCTCGAGACCCACCAACCTTGCTCCAGGCACAAATTCAGCCCTGCCCGGGTGGGTTTTGCTCAGCAACATCAGCAGGAGCCCCAAGGGCAGAAGGGGAGAACCTTATCCCCAGCACCCAGCAGTGAAGGGAAAGCTCTCCCAGGAGAGCCCCAACCCATCCCACATGGGACGTGTTTCCCTGGGACATCCAGTGAGTGGGAAAGCCTGGGGGTGGGCAGGAGGTGCAAGGTCCCACACGTTCCTCCTCTTCTTCCCCCTCCCCATGACTACCTGCCTGCTGCTGGGACAGCTCCTCAGGGAGGGCTCTTCCCTCCCAAGCACTGTTTCACATGACTCCTTGCCAAGGGATGCTAAAGCTGACATGGGTCCATGATGCAACCGTGGAGCAGGGTGGAGGAAGAGCACGCCATGGCATGCCAAGCCCCGGGGCAGGGGCCAAGCAATGCTTGGAAGGTGTGGGGCCTTCCGAGCGAGGGAGAGGGGCACATCTCACCTCCATGGGGGAAAAGGTGATGAGGACATCACGGGTTACAGCCCTGCTGACGTTCAAGAGCAGCACCTTCAGCCCAGCCAGCCTGTTGCGCAGCGCCGGCCCTGCTGACTGCAGCAGCCTTCAGGGCAGGAGGGCTGTGGGACCAGTCGACATGGGGGGCTGAGCCCCCAAACCCTGCCATGGCCACCCCTCCCCACTACCTGAGCCAGCACTCCCTCAGGCAGGTGCAAGCGGGGCTGCTGGAGCGACCCACCTCTGGGCAGCACTGGGGCAAGTCAGGGCTGGGGGTGCCATTGCCTTGCTCCTCTGAGTCCACCATGTCACAGCACCGGTGGTGCCTGTCACCCCACCTCAGGACTGGGGAGGAGTGACTGGGGTGACTGCTGGGTGCTGTGGCACCAGGCGGGCACCAGGGCAAGGGCAGGGATGGAGGGGACCACTCACCAGCACAGCTCTCCTCTGTCCCCTAGCAGCGTCTGGAAGAAGAGCGCATGGGGAAATGGGGGAAAACCCCAAAATCTAGGGTCAGTCCTCCCCTGCCCAGAGGGGAAGGGGGAGGCAGGGGGAGGCAGAAGAATCTGGCAGCTGCCAGGTTCGAAAGGAGCAGCCCTACAGTTACATGGGCTTCAAAAAGCAACTGGACAGTCATATCAGGGCAGGTGAAAGCAAAGCCACCATGCCTGTGTTGACATGTCACCGTGTCCAGCCTCCCAGGGTGGCTCACAGAAAAGACCCTGCGCTGCTGGTTTTAAAATAGCCCCTAGCACCAAACCCCGCTGCTCTGGTCACCTCTGCCAGCTCTCTGCACATCCCAGGAGGGACACACCCTTCTGGCCTGGCCACATTTTGGGGTGAAACCCCACCACAGTCTTTGGGTCAACACCTTCCCATGGGAAAATGTACCCCCCAAGCCCACGCACACCCCAAGCTGGGGGTGCCTGTGTCCCCCTCCCCCGCCACTCACCAGGCAGCACCAGGAGCAGCAGGACAGTACCCAGGAGCAGGTTCATGCTGCTTTGTGGGGTCCCCTGGCCACCCCCAGCCATCCAACAATGCTCTGCTCCCCTCATCCTGGCAACTCTGCACCTCCCTGGGCTCCCCCGGGGCTTGTGGCTGCTCCTGAGGCAACGGCCGTGTCCTCATTTCCCTTCTGCAAACCCCTCGCACCTTCCTGTGTTGGCAAGTGACCTTCTGCCCCACCTCACAGCAACGGCGATAACCTTCAGAGCCGTGTCGTTTCCCCCTTGGCCACTTCCCCCAGCTGACTCAGGGCTTTTTTTCTTCCCCTTCTCCCCCCCATCCTTTCAAATCCTTGGCCGATGCCCTCCACCAGCCTAGCGACATGTCAGGGCATCCCTCTCCCAAACTGGGTACACCACCACGAGCTGCCGGGGGTGAAACATCCCCTTCCCAGGAAGGTCCTCCTGCCCCAGCAGGGAGCTGGGAACTGGGCAGAGGGGGATGAGCCACAAGCAGAGCATCATCTGGAAGGGGTTGGGAGATGCGGTACTGCGTTTGCAAGCGGCACAGCCAAGACAGCCATGCTCTCCATGGCCCCACAGCCATGGAGGGAGGCAATTCCCATCCTGTGAAGCCTCCCTCTTTGGATTCCCATCTTCTGCCAGCCTCCCTCTTCACTGGGTAGTGACGGTCCCCAGAGACCGCAGCAGCTTCCCGAGCCATGGCATCCCCCTCCATCACCCCGACCCCTATGGCACCAGGCTGCCTGTGCTCTGCTAGGAATGCTGTTACGGGTCCCAGCTCAGCAGGATCCTACGGGGTGAAACGCCAGGTCCTGCCCTGGGGATGGGACAACCCCGGCTGAGAGACAGATCTCATTGGATAGCCTGCGAATGTGCCCAGCAGAGAGACCCCAGTGAGCCACGCTCCGAGCAGGAACAACTTTAATGGGCACAAGTCTGGTGTGCGGGCACGCTCATTAAACTTCTACACTATCCAAAAATATACATTCAACCAAATAACAAAAATAGATTATTTCAGCTGCTAGAGGGTGTAGCAGGGGCAGAGTTATTCTGTCTTCACTGGGGAAGGACCCTCTCGGTGACCACCAGCAAGGGCTGAAGATGGGGCCTTTCCCACCCATCATCCCTGGCCTCGGGACACAGGAGGGGATGTCTGGAGGCACCAGAGACCCTGTCCCTTCCCCTTCTGCTTTCTTGCAGCCCTCATTGCCCGGGCGAGCATCCCTCCCTCCTGACCCAAGGATGGCAAGCTGAGGGATGCACCACTGCCCAGCGGGATGTGGTGGGTGGGATAATTGGGGAGGGGGCCGGCAGAGGTGAGGGGCGGACGGCCCTGCTGGGGGTCCCTGGGCTCCTAGAGCCCTATGAGGCGGCTTCAGGAGCAAAGTGGACAGCGTTGGTCCTTCCCACGGCTGTCCTCTGTGTGGGGAGCCCTGGCACGGTGCAGTGCGGCCATCACGGGGCTCAGCCGAGGTGGCTCTGGCTGCTGTTGGGCTGCAGTTTGACACTGTCAGAGCTGCTCTGCAAGTCAGGGGACTTTCTTGACTGCAGCACCATGGTCCAGTACCAGAGGAAGATGAGGAAACCTGGGACAGGAGGGAGGAATCATTTAGGTTGGAAAAGACCTTTAAGATCATCAGGTCCAACCATAAACCTAACACTGCCAAGTCCACCACTAAACCACGTCCCTAAGCACCACGTCTACTGTCTTTTAAAAACCTCCAGGGATGGTGATTCAACCACTTCCCTGGGCAGCCTGTTCCAGTGCTTGACAACCCTTTCAGTGAAGAAATTTTTCCTAACATCCAATCTAAACCTCCCGTGGCGCAATGTGAGGCCATTTCCTCTTGTCCTACCACTTGTTACTTGAGAAAAGAGACTGATACCCAAAGGGAAGGAAGGGTGGGTGAACCCCCTCTAAGGACCAACAGCAGTTGAGAGTGAGCCAACCAGCCTGCCAGGGATGGATCCTCTTGTACCCCATCACCACCCCACCGATACCCCATGAAAGCCCCGGTGGCCTTTGGAGGAGCCCAGCATCCCAGGCTTACCTTGGAGGGAGTTGATGATGGTGAAGATGTAGAGGGAGACGAGGCGGAAGATGCCGGAGGTGAAGGAGAAGAAGACCAGTGCCCAGGGGATGCCCAGCAGGATGCTCAGCCCAAAGAGGGCTAGGACGTGCTTGAGCTTGTGGCCTTTCTTGTTCTGCCGGAGGATCTCCCGGACCATGGCCCCCAGCATGATTGAGTTAAAGAGGAACACCAGGCTGAACAAACCCAGGTTCACGACGTTATGGATCAGGGGGCTCGTGATCCAGCATCTGGAGGGAGAAGAAAGGGCAGAGGGTTGCGCTGTGTTGTCCCACAGGGTTGGAGGGGTTGGGGAAAGTACAAAGGTGTGGTGCAAACCCAGTGACCAGCTTAGTTAAACAGGGAGGGGGGATCTCCCCCCACCACCCTGCACAAAACCCTAGAAAAGCCACGGGTGGGCTAAGGAAAGTCTGTAGGACACAGTGAAGGTTTAGCCAGTTGGCTTTATCTAAGACCAGGGACCAGGCAACCTGTGACTTACATGGTTGCATTGGTGGATTTGCCACCAATGGATTCATACACAGGAATGGAGAAGGGGCCGTAGTTCGTCCAGCTAGCCAGGAAGATCAGTGTCACGCAGAAGAAGGGGAGTCCTGTGTGGCAAGAACAGAGTGAAGCAGCCGCCCTAGTCCCTAGCCCTCAGTCCTTCTGGAAAGATTTGTTGGCCCTTTCTCCCCATATAGAGTACAAACAAACGTCCTCCCTCCCAAGGGGGAACCAAGGATGGAGCACGCAACGAGGATGCCTGGCGTAAGCCCTGGCCCAGGAGCGAGCTGTGCTGCACCAACCCTAGCTGGGAGTCTCCCAGGGTCGTGGAATTTTAGACCACAAAAGATCATGAAATCTTCCTACCACGGCCTCCTGCCCAAAGCATGGCAGAGATGCGTGGGTGCTTCCTGCATCAAGCCCATCTCTCTGGACTGTCCTGGATGTTTCTTTCAGAAAGAGAGGATCTTATTACTATTTAAAGATCCCAAGCAGTGGCTCTCACATGACTCCCTTGCTGGGTGACCCCCAGGGTGACCCACCCTTGAACCAGCTTCTGCTTTCAGCCACCGAGTCTCCTTCTCCACCAAGTCTCTCGACAGAGAGACCCCTCTGCTCTCAGACATCTGCTTCCCCACAGCTACGTCTCCATCCCCATCCAGGCACCATAGATGGTGGGAAAGACCTACTCGGATGCCCCTCTGCCCCCGTTGCCCATGCCCTCAGGGTGTCTCTGCCTCTCCCATGCTCACCCCAGCCCACGAGGCAGAGCTTGAGGAGGAAGTGGTCATGGTAGGCGTTGAAGACTTCAATCACAAGCCGGTAGAGGTTGTAGCCCTCAATGCCCATCCAGGTGAGGCAGCTCAGGAGGGAGAAGTGCAGGAACAGCCCCCCAGCTCTGCAGACGGCCTCACTGCTGCTGGAAGCCAAGCGCTCGGAGATGAGAAAGGTGATGTCCAGGAGGAAGATGGCACCCAGCAGGTTCATGTGGATGTGCATGCTTGTGATCTGGTCTCGCTGCTTGCTTCTGGAGAAGCGAGGAGGTAGGAGACCTCACCACCGTGCCTGGCCAGCATCCTTGGTGTTCCACAACACCTCACAGCTCCACATGGGGCAATTCACCCCTGCCAGAAGAGCCAGGAGACCCTCTGGTAGCGTCACGGGCTGAGAGCCTAACTCCATGGGTGGGACAACCCATTACATGTGCAAATTCAGGTCCCTGCAGCTGACCCTGCATTTCAGGTCTAGGCAATGGGGGATAGGGAGCGACATAATTTTAGCTCTGAATCATCTATGTAGGATCACTGACATGACTCAGGAGAAGACACTCATGTTCTCCACTGGGCCCTCGAAAAGATCTTTGCAGGCTTCTGCTTGCCGGATACATAACAACAACCAAGCTGATTTTCCAAAATCATTGAAAACAGCTGGTGTTTTTGAGCACCCTGAGGGAGATCTGACCGAGGGGGTGGTTTCTGGAGAGGAGAACTCCGCTTTCTTCAAGCATGGCTCCTTCATCATGCTTCTAGCCAGGCCACCAATTGTGTTTGGAGAGCTTGCGCTCACCCAGGTGTAGTGGCAATGGACAGGACGCAGATGGGGAGTATGGGGTGACCTCTCAGACTGTACCTGAAGTAGAGGAAGAAGATGGTGCAAATGGATGCCAAAGCTGAGATCAGGCAGCCGATGTAGGTTATGATACTCAGGTAATCCCTGTGTATGTAGGCAATCTCCGGGGAAGATACCTGAGGAGAAGGAGGAATGAGAGATGGTGAGGAAAAACAGACGGTGGGAACAATGTAGAGAGCTGCGGGAAGGCACTACCCACCATCAGCACAGCAAAGTAGGTGAGGTGGTTGCATCTGCAGTCCGTCTGGCTACCCCCCATTGCTGTTGTACAACCATAGCTGTCCCAGCTCCCAGAGCTGGCTGCGCAAGAGAAAGGGAGAGCGTCTGGTGAGCAGCAGGAACATCTGCTTTGGGTTTGTGGATCTTCAGGGCAAGGTGTCCATGGCAGGGGGGAGGACAAAAGTGGGGGTCCCAGCTTGTCCCATGCCAAGCACACACACTCAGATAGCACCCTCAGCACCAGGACCCATCCCGAGGGAGGGAGAAAGCTCTTAGGTTAGCTATGGAGGGGAAAACCTGAAATCAACCCCATGGGAAAGGTTTATGGAGCTGGAGCAAGGAAGGCAGGTGCAGAGCAACTTTTACTCCTACCAGCAGGTCTGTGGTATCCTGCAAAAGGAGCAAAGGCAGCGCCTGGCTTCACACCCAAGTGCAGGAGCACTCACCGGTGGTGTCCTCCTGCCAGAAGACGCACAGCGGGGTCACATTCCTCTGCAATGACAAAACCATGGGCCCTGCTCAGGATGCAGCTGTGGATTTGTTGCCTGACCAGCACATTTGATAGCGAAGAACATAAGCCAGGAGGCGAGACGGTCTCAGGAGACAAACTGTCCCATATCATGGGAGCGGGCTCCAGGCAGAAACTGTTCTCTTGGCAGCTCGTGGAGCAGATACTTCCTCCCAGGTCCCCTTTTTCAAACAAGGGGTTCAGCTTTGAACAGGTGCCTGATAGGGCCATGAATGAGCCAAGGGATTGTTAACTCAAAGTGTCCCCCAGCCCTGGAGATTGTGCTGAAGGTGTCACATCTACAAAGCAGCATCTCCTGGACAGGAACAGGCAGCACCACCACCAGCGCACACAGTGGTGTGTGGAAACCATGATCATGATACAGCCCCAGAAGACACAGCAGACCCTGTACAGGCAGGCCAAGGACATAGACCTGCTGGATTGTGATCACTCTCTAAGCTGGCAGGGTCTGAGCCCTCCTTGCCCCTCCATTCCTGGTGGGACCAGGTTCAATGAGGCTGTTTCCCCACCTACCGGCAGCTGGTCATGGAAGAAAGTGAGAACCACTGGATCAGAGAGGTTGGCCACCACCGTGTCCACCAGGGAGATGCTGATCACCTTGTCACCCAGGATGTGGCTGCTGTTTTCATCCTGTGGGAGAAGAGGAGGCAATGGCAGCATGGGAAGGGATTGCTGCTAGGCATGAAATGGGTGAGAGTCCCCAAGAAGGAGGTCCCATGCCTCTTCCCTGTCAAGCTTCTAGCTTATCTTTGAAGCATCTTCTCCGAGCGAGCACCAGCACCCTGGTTTGGAGCCCCCAGTACAGCAGGGACACCCCACCATGCCACACGTGTGGGCGTTACCTGGAACATGGTCTGGCTGTTGATGTCCAGGAGAAGCACCCTGTACTCCACCACCTCCTCCCTCTCCTTCGCCATCACAAACAGGCTGCTCGGCAGGTCCACTGCAAACCCATGGACCTCTCCACCCTCCTGCAAGGAGCGACTCATCAGGAGAGAGGTTGGGGGAGGGTACTGGTGGACCAAGACCATCAGGGCAGGCTGCCCAAGACCCACCTCTCTTTGGGAAGCAAAGGCCAGGTGCCGAGGAGCCCGAGTGGGCTGGACCCTCAGGACGGTCGCATGCACGGTGGCCTTCCCAAAGGTCTGATTCTGCCCTTCGAGCTCCACCTTGGCCAGTGTCTTCTCCAGCTCCCCGAGTTTGCTGTCAGGGAAGGGGTGCAGTGAGCAAGATGCAGCGGGTACCACACCGGTGGCAGTGGGAATGGCACAAGCCGGGAACTTACCACCGAAGCATCCGTGGGTCCGTGGCTCCTGCGGCCGGCACCGGGGGCTGCGTGATGAGCCTGTTCAAGGCAGCGAGCTGTTCCTCCACGTCTTGCTCCCAGACGGGCATGCTCTCTGGAGAGGCTGATGAGCACATGAAAGGAAATGCCGTGATGCACAGGCAGACCCAGCTTCCCTGTGCCCCAAACCAACCAGGCACAGCCCTGGTGGGAGCAGAAAGCAGAAGGCTTCAAGGCGACGCTAAGCCCAGGGAGCTGATGGAGACCCCAACCCAGAGGGCTTCTCCCACTGCCCAGAGGTCGGCTCCCACCAAGGCCATCAGCACCAGGCTGGCTGAGGCTAGCCAGATTCCTAGCAGTGCAGACGGGACCCTTGGAGACCTCTGCTAAGACCATGATTTCCCAGGATTTTAGGAGGAAAAACATTTGAAAATCTCCATCTTCATCTTTAGGGAGCCTGGGTACCAGGGGCTGCCTCTGTGCTGCTTCAAGCAAACCTATGTCCCCTTCCATCACCCTTCAGCTGTGTCTTCACATCATCATGCTGTAGCCATCTGGGACACCACCAACGCTCTGCTGATGGCTAGAGAATGGGCTGGGGATGAAACGAACCCTTTACTTCATTAAAATAACATTGAATTGCCTTTACCGGGGAAGAAGTATTCAGATGCACTGTCAAGGGAGGTGTTCTTCCCGCCCTTTGAGATGTAGGACACATTGAAAATAGAGGTGCTGGTTCTTTCAGTCTTCTGACTCTCCTTCCCCCGGGTGATGCTGCTGGACGGGTCCCCACCCAGAAGGAAGCTCTGCTTCCCATACGCTAGCCTCAGGGTCCTGTTGGCCTTGAACCAGTAGACGCAAAAGCGGTACCTGCCCAAAGCAGGGGGCAAGCTGTACTTGTAGTAAGAGTTTCTCCTGTTTGGAAAAAATGGCCTTTTTATTATCAGCGCCTGGGCTGTGTTCTCAATGGAGATGGTTGCAGGGCCATGCTCGTAGATGATGGAGCTGTTCTGGGTCTGGTTTCGGTCACCGCAGAAGTGGAAGTCCTCTTCCTGGTGGCCGCTGGCTCCCACCCCTGCATTGCACAAGCACACAGAGATGCTGGTTCAGCCGGAGGGGTGGCCATCCCCAGCAAATACTGCACCCCCATGGCAGCCGTCGCACATGGCACACCGGGCTCTCTGCCCCAGACATCCCGATCCCATCCTGGATAGGCTGCGTGATGTTGGCCACCTCCCCGACGTCCCCATGGCCATGCTGGGAGGGTTTGCCAGGGAGCCAAGGCTCCTGGGGTGGCAGGACTTCCCATGTCTTGGTGCCACCCTCTCCCAGGTGCCATCACCCGCATTGGCACAGAACAACAGAGGAGCTCTCCGTCTCCAGAAGGGATGGATGGAGACCATCTCCTTGCTCTGGAAAAGAGCCATCCTGCCCCAGAGACCCCACAAGAGTCACATCAGCCCATGAGATGTTTCACCTCTGTGGAAGCCACTGCTGCAGACTCCCCTTGGTGCCCCCCAGCCAATTTTTTGGGGCTGCCAGTTACGTCCAGCAGCCCAAACCTGGCCCACCAGCCCAGGGCAGGATGTAGCTGGGGACAGCCTACCTTGGAGGGGGAAGAGAAGGAGCAGAAGGAGGACCTTCATCCCAGGCAGCTCTCTGCTTTGGCTTGGCCTCCGAGGAGAAAGCAGAGCCTGGAAGGGTACAAAGGAAAGGGGCCACGTGAGTATTTAGGTATCACCCATACCATGGGGTCAGGTGATGGAGAGCAAAGGCTGTGCTGGTGGGACGCCAGCCAGTATCACGGCTGGCTCCCCGGTGCCTCTGCCACCAGGAGGAGCCACGAGCACTGGGCATCCCACTCGGCTGAGGGCTGGAAGGATGGGGGAGGCCAGCAGCTGGGTCCCAGGGCTCTCGGCATGGGGAGAGTGCCCCACCACCCTGGCACAGGCACCAACCACCAATGATTCATCAAAGGAGAGGTCCCTTCTTCCGTTCCCTGCTTCACACCTCGGTTCGGGCCTTGGCTTCTTATTGTGAGCGATAGGAACAGAAGGAAATGGCAGTTTCCTAATTCGCCAGCCCTAAAATTATTTTCTCAGGTGCTTTCAGGTCCTGCAGATTAGCCGAGGAGCTGGGCGCATTGCAAACCACTCCGTCATTTCAGCCTGGCAGAAATAGGCTCTCCCGGGCTCACCCCGGCGATGCTGATGCAGCAACCGCAGCTGCCAAAACCCCTTCTGCCCCTCACAACCAGCCAGGCAACATCCTCCACACCCCCTTTCCTCATCCCTTCATCCTGCACTCTGCTCCACCACCCTTTTATTTTTCTTTATATGCAGCTGGGGCTCCTGTAACCTGCACCCAGGCCAGCGCCAAGCACCCTAGGGCATGCCGCACCCACGCACTCCACCTGGCCGCAGCCTTTGCACCGGCAGCCCTTCCCATCACGCTTTCTGCCTTCCCCGCAGCATGAACTGCATCTCCGGCGCTGCTGGGATGCACCGAGCTTTGCCTCCTCCTTGCCCTGCTGTCACCCCAGCGACAGGTCAAGGCTGGTGGGACCTATCCTGCCAGGGTCCAGCAACCAGTGGGAGCCCCCCCAGGGTGGAACAGCATCGTCGGGGTCTGCTGGACCAGCCGGCAGAGCCAAACGCTTGCCAATGCCCAAAGCCAATCTGGCATCTGGTTTGCCACCACTGCATCCCACTCCTGTGCCACTCTCAAAGCATCCTCCTTGAAACCCACTGAGTGGCCGAATCCTGTTTCGTGTGCTTCAAGCGGGTGCGGATCCCATCAGCATCAGCTGCAAAGGCTCATCAGCTCTCCCAGGCACCCGAGAGTCATCAGATGGGAATGCTGGGGGAAAACCACTTGCTTGAAAACTCAGTGTCCCTGTTAGCAGGTTTCTCCCATCAGCACAGGTTTCTCCCAGAGGTTTCTCCAGCCAGCACAGATCCAGGGCACATCCTGCACTGGCACAGGCCACTTGCTGTCCCTCCCCATCTGCTTCTTGCAGCAGTTTATCACCGGAAGACAGGGGCTTTGGGTAGTTAATTAACCTGCTGTCATGGGCATAATTGAGTGTGGCACTAAGGAGGTTCCCTGGTGTGGGCTGGGAGGGTACGGCACAGGCACAACTTGGCAGCAGTAGCTGGATGTGGACAGGGCTGGCATCCCAGTGCCTTGTTGCACACTTGGGAATCACGCACGTGTATCTGAAAAGCACAGATCCAGGGTGGCAAAATGCCGGTGGCAATGGGAAACACCTGGATTGCTTAAAAGCAATGGAGCAGCACACAAATGCCAACTGTGGCATGATGGCACAGAGATGCTGTGGCGGGAAAGCATCTCCTCCGGATGGGGAATGCTGAATCCCAACAACACTTCAGCCCATCCCACTGCGCTGGCTCCACTGGGATTTTATTGGGGTGGTCAGAGGACAGGATCAGCCCCTTTCAGCCATTACTCAACCGGGACCAGAAATCCCTGTGGGGATGTGGGTGGGGGAGCTGGTATTTCCCCTCCAAGCCCTATATGGTCCCGCTCGCCCTGACGCCGATTGCTGTTTCCTGAGCCGAACAATAGTGAGAGAAAATCCTCTGAAAATGGTTTTGCAGCAGGAAAACACGGTTCCCATCCGTGCCAGCGATAAGCAGTGCCGGAGGGAGCCGTATGCACTGAGCCCGCGCTGGGGCTGGATCCTGCCCCATCATCTTCCCATCCCTGGGTGGCAGTGGGGACACATGGCATCGCCACCCCTGGGTACCTGTGGCGATGCCATGTGTCCCCACTGCCACCAGGGCATCTTCCCCAGTGTCACCTGTCTTCAAAAGCCTCACACTATCGCGGTGACCAAGCAGGGACCCCCTTGGGCACCAACCCTACCTCCACTCCATCATCCCCAAGGCAGGATGGCTTTACCTGCTGCCCCAGCCGGAGCCTGAGGACTGAGCTCCTCCAAGAACAATAACACATAGAAAAACTCCTGTTTTGGCCCCAAAATCAGCCAGATGATGTAAAAAGAGGTGGTGGGGACACCACCAGGGCTACGCAGTCTGGACAAGGCTCCCTCACCACTGGCACGGAGGGAGACTCAGCCCCGGGCATCACATTGTATCCTCCCATTAAAAGAACATGTTGATCTCTGAAAGAAAAGCCAAGGAATAATATTGCAGCCTCTAAACCTGGAGGCAAATGGGAAAAAAAACCCTAAAAAAGTTGGTGTTTACTACCACCTTACTGCTCTCTGGGTGACTTGGCAGCAGGTATTTAAGCTTTTGGAGGTGGCATGTGGCTTTTGGACGTGATGTTTTTCCCGGGGAGAAGGGAAGATGCTCTGATGCCTCAAACACACACCGGAAACAGGGAGATCCAGGAGCTTTTATCTCTGTTTTCCTTCCAGGTCCGTTAGAAAAATAAGCTGACGCTCTGTTCCTCGAGATGCTAACGAGCCCACAGCTCATCACCTGCAGTCTGTTACCCAGGCAAGGACTTGGGGACCAGATGGGGAAACTGAGGCATGGAAAGACAAGCCAGGATGGGCTCCCCAAGATGCAGAACAGCTTTGCACGACCAGCCTCCATCGTAGGGACCGCAGATGATGTGCCCTGGGGCTGAAGCTGCCCGAGGAGGCAGGTACCCTGGCGGGGACGCCCCCATGGAGGGGATGCCCCAGTGTCGGTCACCCGGGCACTTCACAAAGTGCCCTTGTCCTTGGCCAGTGGCCTGTGCATGCAGCAGCAAGCCCGCACGTTATTCATGGCATCAGCATGCGAGCCTTTCCCATCACCGGTGGGCGGCAGGGTCTGACCCAGCATGTTTGTTAATGCCCGAGGAGCTGAGTGGCAGCTGCACCGTGCTGGCAGTCCAGCTGTGCCAACCTGTGCTGCCGGACTGGCTTTTCCCAGGCCATGGGGTTGCACACAACACCCAGCACCCACAAACTGAGTTTTGCCCACAGGACAAAACCAAACCCAATAAAGATTCCCATGGGAGCAGCACAGCTCCCTGCCCGATCTGTCCTTCACCAGCTACTGGCAACCATCCCTTCCCAAGCAGGCATGGGGAGAGCTGAGGGGAGGCTGGCACAGGCAGACCGCAGGTGTCTGAGGCTCTCGAGGTGGAGGTTTTGCTTGAAGCTGGGTTGTAACATTCAAAATTTTAAAAAATTTCCATTTCCTAAAAACCACCACAGACAGAAATATCGCAGCAAACTAAACCAGCGCTTCCTCCAGTGCCTAGGCAACATGGTACCTGGCTCAGTGGCATGCAAAGCCTGCAGCTTCAGCAGGGGCTGCAAATGGTCTGCAAAGGACCAGGTACTCCTGCAGCGAATTCAGGGCTACCGTGAAATGGGAACGAAGCAGTTGTCCTACCCCGACACCCTGTGCCATGTCACCAGCCTCGGGGGGTACAGACAGCCATCTTTATGGCATTCTCCCACCACTCAGCCTTCTTCAGGAGAAACCCCTTGGCCTCCTCCTGTGGGTTGGATTGTACCTTCCCTCCACCCAAACCACCCCCCTGGGTCTTAAACAGCTTCCAAAACACCCTGTCTCCTCCCAGGTCTTGTCCCCCTCTGCATGAGCAAGGTCCCCATTGCCTGCCCGTGGCATGGGTGACAGGGAATGGAGGTACGGGGCAGTGCAGAGCAGCCCAGGACCACCCCAAATCAGTCTCCCAGGCATTTGGGGTTTGGCACGGGAAGCAGCCAACCTGGAGCCTGCCGAGGGTGAACCTGATCCCAGCAGGCTTTCCCGGCTGCAGAAAAGCCAAGCACAGCTGAGGTGAAGGCTGCAGCACCCGAGGAGCCAGGTAAGAGGCCACAGATCCCTGCCAAACCCCAGCTGTCGGCAAGCTAATGGGAAAGGAGTTGGGGGGTCGGAGCCCTCCTGAAAAACAAGCACCGGCAGGCTGCCGCCCAGCTGGTACCACATGGGCGCTGGCATGCTGGGAGCCACCCAGCCCACTGTCTGCAAACCCTGCAGCACCATGTCCCTCTGACACCCACAGGTGCCACCACAAGATGCGGGGACGGCCAGCCCTGGGAGTCCCCCACGCAGTTGCTTGCAAACCTGTTGTTCTGCGAACAGCAGCCCCCGGGTCGTGGGATTAAGATCTGGACTGCAACCAAGTATGCAGCATTTTTAGGCCTTGGCTTAATTCATGTGGGAGCTGCAAACCCAGCAAGGGGCATGGCAAAACCCACTGTGGCTGCGGTCCTGGAATTTGCGCCCCCCCCCCGCCATTTATGAAATACTCCTGGCTCCTTGCTGGCGGTGGAGCTTGGAGGGGGGTTACTGCAGCCTCAGACCGTGAAACGAGCTTTGGCTGCCTTCCTTCCTCAACAGCCATTCGGACTTGCTGCCAGAAGGTTATTCCAGGAGACTTCATTTCAATCCTCCAGCTGGCATCGATGGGTTTTGCTAGTCCCTCTGGAGGTAGTTCAGGCAGCTTGCGGGCAAGGAGCACCCAGAGCATCCCGCATCCCGCAGCGGCGTGCCAGGACTGGCAGCAGCAAGCTGAGATATTGCAGGAGGAATCCCTCCAACAGACATTTTAGGGGCGGGAGATCAGTCCCACAGAGATGCTGCACCCTCCGCCAGGAGGGAGGAGGAGGAGGAATGGGGCATGCTAGTGGTTCCCCCGGGGTGGAAAGCTGCAGCCACATGCAGGGCCCAGCCTGGTGGTGGGGGCTTCACGGGGCTCAGCTGTGCCACCGGCAGCAGCTGGGAGCAGCTGGTCCCGGGCAGCTCAGGGCTTCGTGGCTCCACAGCCCAGGAATTCAGCTAGGCTCCAGGACAGGGACGAGAGGCAGCAGGGCAGGCAAAGGCAAACCCCATTTAGCCAGGTTGGAGGCTTCACCAGAAAACTCATGCCTTGGCCACAAGCAGTCCCTGCCCAGATGGAGGTGTCACACCCACCACTCAGGTGCGGGGAGGCAAAATGTCCCCGTACCTAGCGGAGCAGGGTGCATCCCAAAGTCCCCCATGGAGCACCCCTTAGCTCCATCCCGATAGGCTGCTCCCTGCCCCGGCAGCCAACTGAGCACCCCAGGGTGCTGCCCAATGGCACCAGTCCCAGCCACGCAAAGCCCCAGTGCCCTCGCAGTCCTGCTGGGCTGGCCCCAGGGGGTGACAGATGCCCAGGGCCGTGGCGGTCCCCTGGCCGGGGGGACTGCTCGCCCCCGCACCCAGTGGGTGCCTCCTGCTCCCGCCGCCTCCCCGCCCGCACCGAGGACCCCGCAGCATCTCCTCCCAGTATCCACAGTAAGGCCGTGGCAGGCAGTGCCCCTTACCGTGGCCTTTGGGACCCCGAAAGCAAACACCGGACCCCCCCGCTCCTCCTCCCTCTCCCGCCCGGCTCAGCCGCTCCCCGTCGCCCCCAATACCTGTGCCCGGGTCGGGCTGGGCGCGCTGCCCCGGCTCGGCTCGGCTCGGCACCGCTCGGCTCGGCTCGACTCGGCACTTGCAGCTCAGCTCGGCTCAGCTCGGCTCAGCTCGGCTCGGCGCGGTGCAGCGGGACAAACGGTCCCGCCCCGCCCCGTCCCCTCGGGCAGGCGGTGACTCAGCGGGGCGGGACCAGGACGGGTCGCGCCGCGCCGACCCCTCTGAGACCCTCCGGGATCGCTGCGGGGGCCGCGAGGCCACCAACCCTCGGTCACGGTACCTGCTCGGCTCTGCCCAGCCCAGCCCGGCTCGGCTCGGCTCAGCCTGTCTGCCTGAGAGCGCTGGGCTGGAAGCACCGGGCTGCATCACCCCGCCCGGCCGGGACCGGGACCAGGACAGGCACCAGGACCGGGCTCGGGACGGGGATGGACTGGGGGACCACGGCTGGGGATAGCTGGGAGCCGGGAGTGCCCTATCCCGCCGCCCTTCAGCTCCAGGCTGGCGGGCATCCAGAGGAGGGAAGGAGCTGGGTGGCTGCACGCCTGGCTGCGAATGGGATTAAAAAATAACAATTAATGGGAAAGCAGCCGGGACGGAGTGTGTCTGTGAACCTTGTCCCGCTCCCCGCAGGAAACAAGGGGGGCGAGAAGCAGGGCAAGGAGCCCAGGCCCCGAACCGGGGGCGGAGCTGGGGAGGGGGTTCTCCATGCCCCCCGTGGCGCATCCCTGGAGGAGGTGAGCTGCGATGTGGGGCGGAGAGCCTGGATGAGACCCCCTACCCCCAGTCAGGGCACGCGGCTCCCACCACCCATCCCAAGGCCGGAGATGGGCACCCTGCCCATCGCCCTCGGGACCCCGTGCCGGTGGTGGGAGCTGAGGCTGGAAGCGTCATGGCAGCAATGCGTGCTGCAGGAGCGGACAAAGCCGCTGCCAACCAGTGCCCGCATGCAGCCATGCCAGCCCTTTATGCGCCCTGAAAAACAGCCGGCGGGAGAAGCCGAGGCTGCCGGGAGCCAGAGGGAGGAGGGCGGGGAGGGCTCCAGGAAGTGCCGTGGGTAAATAGTTGCTCTTGCAGATATTTTCAATGGCTTGAATGAGACTTTTCTTTCTGCTGGGGGAAGGGTGGAAACAACCTGCCGCTCTGGCAGGGAACGCGATGGAGATAAAAGGCGGCCACAGCACCGGAGGTGCCATGACTGTGCTGGGACCCCCGGAGCGAGGGACTTCCCGCACGCTCGCATCGCCCTCCAGCTTGGTTTAATTTCCAGCTCCAAGTTCTGAATT
This sequence comes from Balaeniceps rex, assembly GCA_013401315.1. Classification (NCBI taxonomy): domain Eukaryota; kingdom Metazoa; phylum Chordata; class Aves; order Pelecaniformes; family Balaenicipitidae; genus Balaeniceps; species Balaeniceps rex. Next base: position 22,548 of record VYZW01027925.1, on the reverse strand, counting down.
TCCCCAGCTTCCACGGGAAGGGGCTCCCACGGGAAGCGGCTCACACGGCCTCACGCGGCCAGACCATGGCTAATGCGGACGTCTTTGAAGCCAAACCATTCCCATGCCGCAGGGAGCGGGGCCGGCTCCGAAACGCATTGCCGCGGCAGCTGGAGCCCCAGGAGCATCGCGGCAAGCCAAGCTTCCCGCTGCGGGTCATCCTGTCAGGCTCCTTTGCGAAATGCTGTAAATCCGCCTCCTGGGAATAATGCTGCTAAAGCCAGCAGCGGCTCCTGCAGGATCAGGCCCTCCTGGAGGGGGGGATCAGGTGTCCCAGCGAGGAAAGAACATTTTAGGCCATCTTTTTGCCGCTGTTTATGGAACAAAGAGCCTTTTGTCCGCACTTGATGTTATCAGGCATTAGTCTTAGGTCAACGTCTGCACTTCTTGATGTTATCGTGATTATCTGTAAGTCGGCGGGGCGGAGCGTGCTGCTGCGTGAGGAGGGAGGAAATCCTTGTGTTGTCCCTTGCAGGGGACATTTGCCCTTCGGCTCAGGCCAGCTGCACTCACTCGGACAGATAAGGGTTTCTTGCTCAAGTTCCTCAAAGCCCTAAAAGTTCCTGAAAACCCTAAAAATTCCTCAAAGCTGTAAAAGCTCCTAAAATCCCTTAAAGCTCCTAAAATCCCTCAAAGCTCCTAAAATCCCTAAAAGTTCCTAAAAGTCCTAAAAGTTCCTAAAAGATCCTAAACCACCTAAAATTTCCTAAAACCCCTAAAAGCTCCTAAAGCCCTGTAAGTTCTTAAATACCCTTACAGTTCCTAAAAGCCCTAAATGTTCCTAAAGCTCTAAAAGATCCTAAAAGCTCCTCAAGGCCCCAGTGCTGGCGACGGGCGAGCAGGAGCATGCTGGGTGAGCGCAGCAGCACGGCCGTGGGATGGGCAGGGCAGGCTCCGGCAGGTGAGGGCACGTCCCACCAGGCCACTGCTGGCCAAGGCAAGGCAAGTACGGGCAGAGGTGCCCTGGCACCGTCTGAAGCTGGCAAGTGCCAGCCCCTCTGTCAAGCAGTGACAGCCCCATCCCAGGGTGCCGAGACCCCCCTAAAAGCCCCTTGGGAGATCATGGTGCTCCTGGGGAAGTTGCAACTGTGAGCAGGGCTCAGCCCAGCTCTGGTGGACAGAGGAGGATGGTGAGAATGAGTATGATGAAACAGACAAGTGGTGGTGGGAGGGGATGCCCATAGGTCACCCATCCAAATCCAGTGAGCAATGCCAGGGCAGCCTTGAGAACCTTGGAGAATGGTGATCCCAGGGGAGCCCAAGGAAGCTCCACAGCTGCCTTGATCAGCTGTGGGTGCTCCCACTCCCCCATTGCTGGTGCTCCATCTCCTGCAGCCTTGCTCCCGAAAACACATCAAATGGGGAAGTGGGTGCCCCGCACCCCACGTCAGGGTTTCTCTGTCGGGCAGCAATCATAACAGTGACTCACCAGGTGCCAGATCTGTAAAACCCAACCATAGAAAGAACAATAAACCCGACTTACTTGTTTAGGCTCGGCTTTGCAAATAAACCTGTGATGTCAGGGAAGTCTGGGGGAAAATTGGTCTGCAGGGGTATTTGCACAAGCACTGGGTGAGGATGGCCCCACAGGATGCAGGAACCAGTCTTGTCTGCTCCGTGGCAGCCAAGTCCCAAAGTTGGATCCCAAAATAGAGCCAAGGTCTGCCCCCCCATTCCCAAATGGATTTAGTCTCTTCCCTAGCTGCTTGCTTCCCCAAAATTTGGAGGATTTGCAATCTTTCCAGAGCTTTCCCCCTAGGGCTACGGCTGGCACCAGAGCTTGAAGGCACCGCTGTGACACCAAGGTGCCTTTCCTGGGGAAAAAAAGGATGGCACAACCTCCTCTGGCAGCCCAGCACCAGCCTCCTGCCTGATAAGGCGCAGGGGAAGGTAAACAGGATTACTTCTCCTTGGGGAGGTTAGATGGGCCAGCTCCCCCTTCTCCTGCCTGCAGTGCCCTGGGGCTGGGACAAGCCGGCCCTGGTGCTGGGGGGCACTGGGGGTGGTGGGAGGTGGGAGCCCACCCTGCACTCCCAGGGGACCTCAGGGAGTATTTTGACCCTGCTCCTGGTGCAGTGGGGTGAGAAAAGTGCCTTTTCTGCCCCTGGTCACCAGTAACAGGCTCAGCTCCCTGGGGACCACTGTGTCCTGCTGGTCCCCAACAACAGGATCAGCTCCGCAGGGACCACCATGCCCCATGGGTGCCGTGTTCCCACTGCCAGGAGGCAACCACCAAGTGATTGTTTTCCAAGCACCACCAGATACAGGAACAAGGTTTATTCATGTGCCAGTGTTGGTGTATACACAGGCACTGGCAGCCAGCGTGACTCACACCACAAGCCCCGAAATCTTGAGATGGGGAGGAAGGGGCACAGAAAGCACATCCCAAGAGCAACCGGGGGGATGGAGCCACTGCAGCTGGGATGCAACTCTCCTACGGTGGGGTTCATGGGTGACAAGCTGGGTGCTTGGCACCTCACCAAACCCCCAGGCTTCTTCTTATTTAATAGCTGAAGTCAGCTGCCGGAGTGGTGAGACATGCACAGCTCATTGCCATGCAGCAATGCCCAGTGGGCTGGAAGGCGGGGGCACATGGCCCCAGCAGGACGGGCTTTTGTCCTGGCCACCGGCGGGAGAGATGGAGACTCGGCGGCGCTGGCTGCCCTTTGTGCACGGAACAAAGAACAAGAGCCAGCAGCTTCCTTTGCTGCCCAGAACCTGGCCCTGGGAAGCAGACAGAAAGGGAAACACTGCTCGGCAGAGCAGCACGGGAAGGCAGAGACAGGCAGCGTGTCACCCTGTGAGGCTGCCCAGTGATGCCTGGTCCCCTGACCAGAAACAGGCAGCACCAGCAAATGGCACCTCACTGGCATACCCCACAAGCTACAAGCACGGGGACGATGGGAACCCTGCTGCCACCGCAGGCGGATTCGCGGCCATGCCAGCATCACTGCTGTATGATGCCCAGCCCCAAAATGTCAGGCACCAGGAAAGGCAAAACCGTGGGTGCAGTTCTGGGTTAAGCCTAGTGTACGGGCATGCACTGGGGCCTCAGGGCTGACTTGCTGCCTCCAACCAATGGTTTTAGTCCCTGCAATTTGTCCTTGCTGTTTATTTCCCGCAGGGTGGACTGCTTAAACCCCGATAAAGCATTTGGTCGCGTTGAACAGCTCTGCTCAGGGTCTGCCTCCCTAAGTGAGAGCAGGACGAAAGCTGAGTTATCGGTTCATTTACTTCCCACCCTCTCCTCTGCCCTGGCACATTCACCCGATGCCAAGCTGAAGCCCTGCTCACCCATTTGCCCGCTGACCCAGGGCTGCAGTTGGCCTCCATCGTCATGCTGGGTTTGGGGCGAGCAGGAGGGCTTTTGGTGGGGTGCTGTTGTGGGTGAAAACCCAGGCTCAGGGGGGGCTTGGGGGTGCTCACCAGCCTGCAGTCGTGCCTGCACCAAATGGGTTGGGGAGGATGTAGCTGGAGAGATCCCGCTTCCGCCTGTCCAATGTGAGATGATCCAGTAGCAGCTCCCCGAGGGGCCTTGGACGTCCTCTCCGGGCTGTCAGGGGGCTCCTCTGCGCTGCTAACTGGCACTGCTAACCACCAGCCAGTCCTGTCGTGTGCACAGTCCAGAGCTGGGGACCATCTTTGAAATCCTCGTGCCATCTAGTGGGACCTTCACTAACGACAAGGCAGAGGACGGCTATCAGCTTTGCCGGCTCTGCCTGCTGTGGCGCTGGGGGTGACAAGGTGGCAGGGGACAGCTGCAGGACCCGGGCCAGAGCCACAACGCTCCTCTGCCAGTGGAGGAGACCTGCATCAGCAATTAAACAGCGCTTTTATTGAGAAGTGTCGGCCTTCAGCAGAAGAAGTCAGTGTTGGTTACTACGGGAGGGGCTGCAAGCTGGCAAGGGCTGCCCCGGGCTGGCACGGGGGCAGTCACGGTCCCCAGGGGAGCACAGCACCCACAGGGCCCCAAGCTGCAGCCCCCCAGCAGCAGGCAGCTCCCGCCCCCCCATAAATCTGGCTTTGCAGCCCAAATGTTTCCCCTTAAGAAACTCGCAGCATCCATGGCGCTGGCTGTCAAGCCCGAGGGATGCTGCCATGCTACATCCTCGGCGAGCAGCCCCTGAGCTCCCCTTGCAGCCCCTCACCCTGGCATTGGGGCACATTATCTGGAGGTGTTGCTGACGGAGCTTGGCTTGCTCTGGCGGTGCACAGTGACGTACCAGAGGCAGATGAAGAGACCTGTTGGGTGGGTGGCAATGCGGTGACTGCTGTGGGTGCATCAAGCTCCTTCAAGGAGCAGGAAGGTGACAAGGACCCCACTGCTCCCAACCCATGGGGTGCTTGTCCCCCAAACCCTCCCCAGTGCTTGCCACCAACCTTGCAGGAAGTTGAGGATGGTGAAGAGGTAGAGCTGGGGGATGAGGAAGATGCCAAAGCTGAAGAAGGCCAGGCCCCAGGTGGTGCCCAGTAGGCAGGTGAGCCCCAGCACCGTTGCCCAGTCCTTCCTCGCCTGCCCCTTCTGCTGCTGTATCCTCCGCAGTATCGTCACCACCCTCCCCAGCACTAGCATGTTGAAGAGCAGGATGAGGCTGGCATAGCAGAGGGTGGCGTAATGGGCTGGCAGGCTGGTGAGCCAGCACCTGGCAGAGGGGACTCTCTTGGGGACAAGGGACAGCACCCCTGAGAAGGAGCTGGGCATGGGAGGACCATGGCAGCGGGTGCCCCCACGCACAGTAAGATGGAGGCAGGCAGCCGGCAGAGCTGGGCTCACCAAAAAGTGGCACCCAGCAGAGCTATGTCTGGCTCCTGCTGGCCCCAGCCCTGGGTCAGCCCCATGTGTCTGGGGTGCCTGGTGTGCCCAGCATGCCCAGGCTGCATGGGGTGCCTAGTGTGCCGCATGTGGCCCAGGTGCCTGGCATGTCTAGGGTGCCTGGTATGCCCAAGGTGCATGGCGTGCTTGGAGTGCCCAGGGCACCTGGTGTGTCCGGGGTGCCTAGCATGCCCAGGGTGCATGCTGTGCCTGGTGTCCATGCTGTGCCTGGGGTGTTCAGGGTGCATGCTGTGCCTGGGCTGCATGCTGTGCCCAGGGTGCCTGGGGTGTGTGGTGTGCCAGGGTTGCCCAGGGTCTACAGGGTGCCCAGGGTCCATGGGGTGCCCGGTCTACCTAGGGTGCCCGGGGAGCTGGCAGCCCCCTTCACTCACATAGTCATGTTATTGTAGCCTTCAGAGGTGCTGATGGCGTGGTACCCGTACGTTTCTCTCTTGAAGACAAAAACAGCTGCCACAGTCAGCGTGGGCAGACCTGTGGGCCCGGGGACAGGTTGTGTGGGGTCATGCCAGGGCAGCTGTGCCGTAGGCAGGTGTGAGCAGGCAGGGCCGGGCAGGTGCCCACTCACCCCAAGCGAAGAGGCAGAGCTTGAGGAGGTAGTGCTGGATGTAGATGTTGTAGACCTTGACGAGGAGGAGGAGGAGGTGGAAGGCCTCAGCGGCCATCCATGCCAGGGTGCAGAGAAGGCCGGCGTGCAGCAGGGCAGCGGTGACCTGGCAGACCCCCTCAGTGCTGGCAGCCAGAGGCGTGCTCAGCAGGAAGCTGCAGTTGAGCAGGAGCAGTGCAGCCAGGAGGTGCATGTGGATCCTGGTCGTGTTGTCCCTCAGCTGCTGCCTGCAAGAAGGGAGAGGGCAGGGGGTGCTGGTGGGTGCCTGCCAGATGGCACAGTACTGCATGGCACAGCCCAGCATGGCATGCATGGCATGGCAGGGTATGGCACGGCCCAACGTGGCGTGCATGGCATGGCATGGCGCAGCAAAATGTGGCATGCACAGCACAGCATGCATGGCACAGCTCTACCTGGAGAAGCAGCAGAGCTGGTGCTGCAGGGTGCAGAGGGTGGCGGCAGCCGAGAGGGAGCAGCTGATGATGCTGATACGGGTGAGCGATGCCAGCTGGGCCAGGCTCAGGGTGCCTGCCGGGAGCTGCCAGGAGTGGGGAGGGAGGGGATGAGCTGGGGCAGGTCCTGTGGCAGCACCCGCCCACTGGGAAAGAGGGGTGCCCCTTGCAAAACCACCCCCCGGCTGCCCTCTCCTGCAGGACACTCCCCATACACCCTGTACCCCCACATACAACCTGTACCCACACCTCCAGGGAGGAGGAAGAAGGATGGAGGAGAGAAGGAAGAAGGATGGAGAGAAGGAAGAAGGATGGAGGGAAGGGGAAAAGAGGAAGATGGAAGGAGGGAAGGAGGAAGGAAGGAAGGAGAAAGAGGATGGAGAAAGATGGAAGTAGGGAAGGAGGAAGGAGGAAAGAAGGAAGCGGGAAGGAAGGAAATAGGGAAGGAGGAAGGAGAAAGGAGGAAGAGGGGAGGAGGAAAGAAGGAAGAAGGAAGGAAGGAGGAGGAAGGAGGAAGCAGAAAGGGAAGGAGGAAGGGGCATGGGGGTAGGAGGAAGCACAAAGGGAAGGAGGAAGGAGCATGGGGGTAGGAGGAAGAAGGAAGGAAGAAGGAAGGAGGGAAGGTGGAAGAGGGAAGGAGGAAGAAGAAAGGAAGAAGAAGGAAGGAGGGGGCTATGGACCAGCAGGACGGCAAAGTAGGTGAGGTGGTCGCAGTGGCAGATAATGGTGCCCTCCCCGTGCATGGCCTTGCAGCCCTCCCTGCTCCAGCTTGACTGTGCTGCCCGCACCTGCCGGAGAGCCACCGTCAGAGGGTGGCACAGTGGCCAGGGGACAGGGATACTGAGGGGACATCAAGCCCTGCCAGGGCTGCCTAGGAGGCAGACGGGTGACGCCTTCAGGGTGACACTGAGCTGGCATTGCCCCCGTTCTGGCCACAGCCACACTCACCAGCTCTGGGCTGTCAGAAGACACAGGTGGCATTGGAGGCATCCTGGTGGAAAGGAGACAGAGCGGGAGAGCTGGGGACCCTCTCTGCTCCCTGGGGACCCCAGAAACCTTCTGGTCCCAATGCAAAGAGGGGACATTTTCTCTTTCCCCAACTCGAGGGGAAACACTGGTGCTGGGGTCCCCCTCCCGGCTCATGCCTGCGGTGGAGACCTGCTCACCAGCACCATGTCATGCCAGAACTGGATCTCCACGGGGCGGCTGAGCCCAGCCACGTGCCCGCTCTGCGGGAAGGCTCCCAGCACATCGTTGTTCAGCATGGAGCTGTTGTGGGCATCCTGCAAGAGTCAGGGTGCCTGTGGGGAGAGTCCCAGGTCCCCAGGACATCCCACCCACCCCTGAGTATCTCAGTAGGGGGTGGATGATGGGGCAGGTGTGCTGCTGGCCGAGGATGCTCAGGGGGTCTGTGCGAGGACCTGCGGCTCACCTGGAAGATGCAGGGGCTGTGGATGTAGATGTAGATGAGCTCCTGCTCCACGCCCCGCACCCAGACACCCTCCACAAGCTCCGCCAGGAAGTTCATGGCATGTCTGAGCCTCCTGCCACCACCCGGCTTCCCATCCTGCACCGGTGGGCAGGGGAGAGATGGGTTTGGCTGCCTCATGCTCAGCTGGCTCGGGGGGTCAGGATGCTGCCCTGGCTGCCCCACCTAGCACAGCCACTCCAGTTACCAGTGTAGCCCCATGGCATTCCCCAGCCCCAGCAGCAGCTCCAGCTCTGCCACGGTGCCTGCAGACGTGCAGAGCAGATACGGCAGCCACTCCCGCCTCGACATCGGAGCCCTCCCAGCCCATAGCACATGGGAGGGCTGTGGGTGGGAGGGTCTGTCACCCATGGGTGGGCACACCTGTCCCACGAGCCCCACCATGGGGCAAGCACGGGGCAGACGACGTTGTGCCAGGATGCTTTCCCAGTGGCATTTCACACCTTGGTGGGCTCCCCCAGACAGTCTCCCCTCCCAGGTCCTGACCCGGCGGTCCCAGCTGGCAGAAAGGTACCCCTACCTGCAAAACCTGCCTTGTCCTGCAGGAAGGGACCTTAGGCTGCAGCAGTTGCACCTCCCTGGCAGGGCAGCCCTGCGTCCAGGGGAAGTGCCACGGGGCCACCATGCTACCCCCTTGCTCTGGGATGGGGAAGTCGCCCTGCGTGCTCCTCACCACGGTTTCCCTCTCCCTTCCCACTGCAGGGAGGTGGGGGCCAGGGCTTCCCTTTTTGTGAATCAGAAGAGCTTCAGGATGGAAATACTGGCTCTCGGCTGCAGAACACCCCCCGGCTTTAGAAACCCCTGGATTTATCCCAGCAACAGTGCTGGGGACCTGCAGGCCTGTCTGCCTACGGCACCCTGGCAGAGCTGCATCTCAGGAGGCTTTGCTGGCTTAAAGCATCCTTGGAAGATGATGGAAACCCAGTGTGGGCAAGCATCAGCCACCCCTGCATCCCCCTGGCACCTCCCACAGCGGGTGGAGGGATGGAGGAGGGCCAGGGGGGTATCGGCATTTAGGAGAACCAACCATCCTGCTGCTGAGGTTTAACCCTCTGAAGTGCTCGGTCATGAACTTGAACACATAGGTCTCAATCATGCCGCCCGTGAAGTTTTATTTCTCCTGGCGGGCCAGCTTCTTTTCCAACCGGTTTAACCTGCATGGGGAGGGTGTTCAGGGCAAGATGCATCAGGATTCATCCCTTGTGGGTCTGGGGGGACATGGGGGGTCCGGGGAACAGTGCAGTGGGAGCCGGCGCTCACCTCTCCCTGGCATGGAGGGCACTGCCACAGCCCTGCTGCAGCTCCTTCTCCAGGGTGTCCACATCACTCTCCATCTCCTCCAGCTCTGATGGAGCCATTTGTGGAGCTGAGCCTCGGTGTACAGCACCCTGCCCCGCTCCCCATCCTGCCCCAGTCCAGGGAGCCCTGAACAGCCCTGAAAGCACCCAGCCCAACACCAGCATGGGAGAGGGAGCCTTCCCTACCTTGAGCCTGCAGGACGGAGGTGGTGAGGCAGAGGACAAGGGTGATGAGAGGTGGCATGGACATCGCCATGGTCCTCTCCTGCAAAAGCCACCCGGGAGCTGGACAGCAAAATCCCCAGCAAGCAGCCTGCAAGCCAGAAGGGTCTCCAGCATGCTCTACCACAGTGCTGGAGCTTGCTGGCAGCAGCCCAGCACCAAGCTGGGGAGGAGGAAGTGTCCCCGGTGGAGGGTGGGGGGGAAGGCGGCTGGCAGCAAGATTTGCATCCATTGCAACACTGCACCCAGTGCTGCTCACAGCAACACCCGCCGCGGTAACACCGCCAGCACTGAAAGCAGACGGGGAGAGAGGCTGCTAGTCCAGCGGTGCCGGGGTACAACCCCTATGCACAAGTGGTTTTTACTGTGGATGCAGCGTTAGGACTGATGCTTTGAGGCGCTGAGGCTGGTGATGGCCAGCGCAGCTGGAGCCTCCCTCGGGCCAGAGCAGCAGCACAGTGGGCAGCGCATTGGGCAGCTGCCTGCACAGGCAGCCCTCTGACCCCCAGCGAGGTACAGCCACCACGTTCCCGTTAGGATGTTTTGCAATAAATAACCCTTTTACTTCTCACCATTGTAACCCTTGGACTCCCAGGGCACCCGATGCAGGCGCTTGCCCCGACCTCCCCTGCCACCTGGCACAGCCTGACAATGCTGAACTCCATCCCTGCTGCTGCCAAGATGGAGAGGGCATCGTTCCCTCACTGAGCCCTCTGGAAATGGCAGGGCATAGGTGTCACTTCAGGTGGGTTTTGCCTTCATGGGGAGCAGCTTGGTGCCCCGGCGAACCCCCAGTGCCACGCTGGTCCCCTGCATCCCCCCCCTCGCTCCAGCAAAGCCCCTACCTTGGGCATGGGGCAGCTCTCAGTGTCAACACCACCATGGTGGGGTCAGCCGCTCCAGCTCTATCTGTGCAGCGGATGGGGCGGCAGAAAAGGAAGTGTTCGTATGCAGATGAGCAGATTAAATCAAGCGAGATTTAAAATTTCCTTTTGCTTACTCTTTCGCAGCCCAGTGAGGGACTGGGTCGGGGGGGAGAACATCCCTGGCACCGCCAAACCTCAAGGACATGGCAGGTGGCTGCAATTTGGCGTGGCCCAAAGACAACCTGCTCCCCGGGCATGTCTGATATAATTAACCTTCTGCCTCTAATGAGCTTTTCCCTGCTACTGACTCACCAGCAACCCCTGCTCTCCCATACTGAAGAGCCTGGCTGGCCGCTGTGACAGCACTGACACCACAGCGGTGCCACCAGGCAGGAGCTGGGGCTCCAAGCAGAGCATCGACACAGCATGGTTTGATAAGTGTCGGAAGTCAAGCCAGCAGGGCAGAAGGCCAGTGTGGCTGAGCAGGGATCTGCTGCTAGGACACAGGTGGAAAAGGAAAGCGTACGGACATTGGGAGCAAAGGCGACACAAGAGGACTACAGAGGTGCTCTTCCCCACTGTAGGGAGAAAATTCATGCAGCCAAAGCTCAATAAGCGTTCAAGCTGACCAGCACTCTGAAGGACAACAAAAAGGGCTTCTTTAAATATGTTAATAGCAAAAGGAGGATCGGAAAGAACATTGGTCCGTTGCTTGATGAGGTCAGTCACCTCACAAATAGGGACATAGGCAAAGCAGAGATGTTTAATGCCTTCTTTGCTTCTGTCTTCAACACTGTTGATGGGCCCTGGGACCCCCAGAACCCTGTGTTGGAAGACCATGACTGGGGGGATGATAAACTCCCAGCTGACCCTGAATGCGTTTGAGATATGTTGCTCCAGCTAGATGCAGATAAGGCTATGGGGCCCGATGGGATTCATCTGAGGGTATGGAAAGAGCTGGCCAATGTCATCATAGGACCTCTCTCCATTATTTTTCAACAGTCTTGGGAGTCTGGAGAGGTCCCAGTTGACTGGAAGCTGGCAAATGTTGTCTCCATTTTCAAGAAGGGTAAGAAGGAAGACCCCGGTAGTTACAGGCCTGTCAGTCTCACTTCAGTGCTGGTAAAATTATGGAGAAGGTTATTCTGGGAGTTATTGAAAAGCACTCTGAGAGACAACGCAATCATCGGTCATAGCCAGCACGAGTTCATGAGGGGAATTAATGAACTTAATTTCCTTTACGACAAGGTCACCTATCTAGTTGACCAAGGGAAGCCAGTAAAGTGGTGTTTTGGGATTTTAGCAAAGCTTTTGATACTGTCTCTCACAGTATCCTTCTGGATAAAGTGTGCAGCACACAGCTAGACAAGTCCATAATAAGTTGGGTGAGCAATCGGCTGATGGGTCAGGCTCAAAAGAGTTATAGTAAATGGGGCCATACCAGGCTGGCAGCCAGTCACCAGTGGGGTTCCCCAGGGCTCAACTTTAGGCCCTGTGCTCTTTAATGTTTTTATAAATGATCTGGATGCAGGAGTCAAATGTACATTAAGTAAGTTTGCCAACTAGGAGGAGCTGTGGACTCCCTCGAGGGTAGAGAGGCCTTACAGAGAGATCTGGGCAGACTAGAGAGCTGGGCAATCACCAACCATATGAAATTTGTCAAGGGCAAGTGCCGGATTCTCCACCTGGGACAGGGTAATCCTGGTTATACGTACAAACTGGGGGACGAGAGGCTGGAGAGCAGCCCCATGGAAAGAGATCTGGGGATTTGGGTTGATGGCAAGTTGAATATGAGTCAACACTGTGCTCTGGCAGCCAAAGGGGCCAACGGTGTCCTGGGGTTCATCAAGCACAGCATCGCTAGCCAGTTGAGGGAGGTGATTGTCCCTTGCACTGCGCTGGTGCAGTGCCACCTCAAGTACTGTGTGCAGTTTTGGGCACCTCAATATAAGAAGGACATCAAACTATTAGAGTGTGTCCAGAGGAGGGTGACCAAGATGGTGAAGGGTCTCAAGGGCAAGACTTACGAGGAGCGGCTGAGGTCACTTTGCTTGTTCAGCTTGGAGAAGACAAGGCTAATGAGTGACCTCATCGCAGTCTACACCTTCCTCAAGGGGGGAAGCAGAGGGCAAGGTGCTGATATCCTCTCTGAGGTGACCAGCTATAGGACAAGAGGAAACAGAATGAAGCTGCGTCAGGGGAAGTTCAGATGGCACATTAGGAAAAGGTTCTTCACTGAGAGGGTGGTCAGTCACTGCAACAGGCTCCCCAGGGAAGTGGTCATGGCACCAAGCCTGTCAGAGTTCAAGGAGCATCTGGATGATGCTCCTAGTCATATGGTTCGGTTTTAGGTAGTCCTGTGAGGAGCAGGGAGTTGGACTCAATGATCCTTATGGGTCCCCTCCAACTCAAGCTATTCCGTGATTCCATGATACAGGAGCTTGATGCTACCGCTGGGATGGAGCTGGCATCCTCCGCACCGCGCCCAGCTGTGACAGCACAGCTCCTCAGCAATGCCAGCTGGCCCAGCTGAAGGAAAAAAGGTCTTTTTTTTCCAAAAAAATGGTTAGTTTTGCCCCAAAAGGCTTCATCTTGAGCTCCAGGGGCTGCTGGGTCCAGCTGCAGGGACATGGCCAGGTGTGGAGGTGCAGGAAAGGGGGACAGCTCAGCCACACCAGTGCCCACCACGGGGCAGTGATGCCACCCTGTGCTTGCCCAGCACCTGCAGCCACTCATGCAACGAGTCTCCAGGTCCCAGCTCACAGTATGGGGCAACAACCTGCCTCTGTCTGACCCAACCTGAAGATGGGAACCCATTGCGGACAGATTTAAGGGGGTCTGCTTAGCATGGCCAGGCACCCTAGGCCAGGCTGGAAACCCAGAGCTGGAGGAGAAGGGTGCCAGGAGGATGGTCCATGGACCACAGAGATGGGTCACTGTCCACGTCCTTAGGTGACATGCCCTGGGCGAAGGAGGTTTGATTTTTGCAGGGGCAAAAACCACAGATCCCGGGATGCTGCAACGCATCCCTGAACCTGCTGGTGTCACCAAGATGCTCATGTCCAAGCAAACAGCAAAGACACACTCGGAAAAAACTTTGCCGGCTTTCAAAGACTGGTTTTAATGCCGGGAGTGGGTTAAAACCCCAACCCACTGGCATGCACCAGCAGCTCTAGCCAAACCGCCTGCAAAATTGCTTTACTGGCTGCAAGCAAAGCCACTGGTTTGGGCTTCCCCAGCGTAAAATGCAGGGATAGGGGCATGGGAGAGCAAAGCACCCCCACCCCCAGCTTCTTGGGGTTGTTTCCAGTGCAAGAATACCGGGCTTGCCAAGAACACACACGGGCATTTGCAGTTTTGCTTTAATTTGATTTATTTTTCCCTGCTTTGCTTGATGCTGGGGGAGAAAAAGGTGTTGGTGTCCCGTGGCATCATTTCCCCATCCCGTGGGAAGCAAATCCTCTTGGCTGCTTGTATTTCCCAATTTTTTGGCTGAAAAGCATCCAGCAAAGGGAAAAATATTGGGGAAAAATGGTGGTTTGGGGCTTTGCTGCTTGGTCAGGAGCAGGACGGAGCCAGCACCAGGACAGAGCCAGCACCAGGATATGCAGGGATGCAGGGGCAGTGCTTGTGTGGCCATGCAGGACCCACTCACCCGTGGGGACCTTCGGGTGGGGATGTCCCGTCCCCCCCGGGTCCCCTCCCAAGCCCCAGCCTCTGACTCATGAATTTGGAGCAGAGCAATGCCAATCCTGCGGGAGCAGCCAGAGCCACAAGGAAGAAGGGACAGGCCTGCTCCGGCAGCCAGCACCAGCCCCCCGGCACTGCAGCCATGGCGCTAGTGGCTCCAGCACTAAAACCCTGAAGAGGCCCAGGTTGGAAAGAAGCCGGGGGCCAAGCTGAAGTCTGGCAGCCACAGCCCCATGGGCATCACACTTGTGCACCAGCACGCCAGTGTGCAACTACCCATGTAAATGTGTGTGAGCATGCCCACACGTGAGCATGCTCCTATGTAAGCCCCTCTACACACTACGTTCGTGTGCGAACACCCACAAGCAAGCATGCTCCTGTGCATGTCTGCAAGCACCCACAAGCAACCGCAACCACATGCAAACACCAGGGTGCAACCTCTCGTGTGCAAACACTTGCAAGCAATATGCTTGTGCACAAGCACGCCTGTGCACAGCCTTGTGCAAAACACTTGCGACACGTTTGTGTGCAGGCATCACTGTGCACACACTCCTTGGTGCACACTTGCGTGCAACGCACCTGCATGCAAAAAGGCCTGCAGAAACACCCGCGAGCAAGCTCCCCCATGGGCAAACACCCACCTGCACGCGTGTGCAAGCATGCCAGCGTGCACCCACGTGCAACATGTGCGTGCATCACTGTGCACGGCCTCCCACGTGCAAACACCCGTGTGAAGGCACCACGAGCATAACCGCTTGGAAACCCACGCGTGCAAGCACGCACACACGAGCAAACCTTCTCCCACACCGTGCCAAAAGCAGCATGGAAGCCCCCACGGAGGCAGGACACGCACCCACGGCTACGGGCTGGGCTCCGGCAGCGCGACGGCCCCCCCCGCCCCGGGCGCGGGCGGGGGGAGGGAGCGGCGGGGAGAGGAGGAGGAGGAGNAGCCGCGCCGGAACGGGACGAGACAGGCCGATCCGGGCGGTACCGGGCCGTAGCGGGCGGTAGAGGGCCGAGCGGAGCCGAGCCGTGCCGGGCGATACCGGCCGTACCGGGCTGTGCGGGACGGGACGGGACGGGGCGGGGCGGG